>VXCM01007545.1:6566-57842 GCA_014773175.1 Lucifuga dentata | reverse complement strand
GAGAGAGAGAGAGAGAGAGAGAGAGAGAGAGAGCTACTGCTGCCTGTCTGGGAACCCTCCATTCTGTTAACACACATACACCTCTTTCCCCCTTCTCTCAACCCCTAGGTTTTTGTTCTCGCTCTGGCTAACTTTTTGTTGAGTGTGTGTGTGTGTGTGTGTGTGTGTGTGTTCCGCTCCATTCCTTTTCTTGGATTCCTGCTTGCGTCAGAAGGGGGGGATTCTGGAGCAGCAGCCAGTGACTTTGGTCGGTCGACAGCAGCTCNCTCTCTCTCTCTCTCTCTCTCTCTCTCTCTCTCTCTCTCTCTCTCTCTCTCTCAACATCTCTAAGAAGAAAGCTGGATCCATTTTTCTGTTGTGTAAAGACAGCCAGAAACAGCTAGAATAAGGCAGGATGTAAGGTCGTTTTCCTTTCAAAATAAAAGATCCTGTCATTCCAATCCTGATTTTTTTTTTTTTTNGTTTTTTTTTTTTTTTAATGTTTTGTTCTGGAAAAATTCTGGATTCAAGTGAAGCTGTCTGTCCTGTCATCTTTAGGGATACAGGATTTTGTGATGGACCCAGATTTCTCTTTGTAAATCCTCACATTACCAAGAATAAAATACTTGTTGTTAAATGAATAAAACATTTATGTAAAAAAAAAAGATCTTTAGACTTAAGCTAACTATTCAGTATTAAATACATATTTAATGTTTTTCTTCTTTATATGAAACTGAAATGTTGTCACATATGACAGCTTTTGTATATTGATAATACCAGCTTAACCAGTCATGTTATTACTTTAATAACTATTATTTGATTCCCAAGAGTTGCATCTGTATTTTGGATAGAATACTCATAATGTATTAGAGACAAATAATTCATAATACACCTTATAATGATGGCAGATTGGCCGTTAGGATGTCTGAGCTGCCCATGAGATGGGAGAGCTCAAGATTCAATGTTTTCAGCAGAACTGACTGAAGATGCTTTGTGTGGATATGTGAATAACAAGTCAAAGTCAGAAGTCCAGGATATTGCTGCTTCAGGGCCACACCTGTCAGTCAAACATCAGGTTCTTTTGGACATAAAGTTTGGAACTACATGAAGAGCTATCTGCAGTAGGAACTACGTGAATCCGTCAGTGAGGTGCTTGTTGCATTCCACTAAATTTCCAGTTCCACGGAGAGTTTAATGGAGTGATGGAAGTCTAAAGTGTGACAGCCGTATTACCAAACATCAGGAGTACTGAAATCTTGCTTTTTCACCGTGTTTGCTGTCTTGTTTGTCTCTGACCAATCGGCGATGTTCAGTCTTGCAAGCTCCACCCAGCAGTTCCTGACCATTGGAGCTTAGAGTAAAGGACCATACCACCCATTTTGCATGTTTGAGCCTAATATATTCAATTTCATTACTGACAATCATTTCCCAAAGCATACTACTGGAACAGTGAATTAAAAATGTTTTTCCTACCTTCCAGACCTCCATTGGTTTCAGTTCATTCTGGTATGCTATTAATATCAATTTATTGATACTTGAAACATTCTTGGGATAGGTAATCCAAAGTCATGAACAAGCCGTGTATTCAGGATTTTTTGTTTTAGAAGTTACGTAATTGTAGCATTTAAACACAATAAAAAGCGTGGAGTGAATGTATGTCTGCATGTATCGAAAAATTTAAAGGACCATGACTTCATAAGGCTGTGTAACTATTAGCAGGAGAAACATGGATTTTTAAGGTGGGTGTATCACTTGAATATTTGATTTTGAAAGGTTAAGAGATTTTGCAAAATATCAGGAAAGCTGAAATACGGTTGAGAAATGATTGTCAGTAATGTAACGTATGAAAATTGACTTTATTAGTCACAAACATGCAAAATGGGTGGTATGAGCCTTTAAAATGGTTCAGGCACTACTGTATACTTCCTTTACCTTATGCAAAATGAAGGAAAGATCCAGTAAAGATTCCTGCAAAACGTTCCTGCGGTTGCAAAAGTGCAGAAAGTGAAAAGGAGTTTTATTTCAGGAAGTGTAGCTGCAGGAAATAACTCCTCCCACTTCCTGCTTTGTTTTGAAAATCACATCACCGGCGCTTCCTGTTTTGCGGTGTGACGCTGCGCGGACTTGACGCTGCGTTAGAGGATGGCTGCCTGCGTCTGAGCTGCTCTGCGCTCACAGGGAGCAAAACTCAACCAAACAGCGGAAAAGCGAGAGGAGACGAGAGGAGGGAAAGGAGAACTTTTCCGACAGGAGGAAGGAGTTGTCACATTTTCCCCCGGAGCTTTTTATTTGTAGGGAGCGAAGGCGGATTTTGGATCATGCCTGCTGAAGTGAAACAGGTTAGTGGAGCTGTGGGTGCCGAGCTTCTATCATCCTCTCTCACTCTCTCACTCTCATCTGTCTCACCCCGCAACTACTCACTCCTCATTTTATGGATTTCGACGCAAACGGGTGTAGAAAATAGATGGATAGATGGATTCATTTTAATACCTGATCTATTTCGTTATATATGTCCTTCAGGAGGATAGTGTGTGTGTGTGTGTGTGGAATGCACGCATGTCATACACTTTGACATCAGTTACAGTCAGGGACTATGTACTTACACCATTTCTTGCTGTAAATAGTATGATCATGAGATATGTTTAGTGTGTGTGTGTGTATGTGTGTGTGTGTGTGTGNGGGGGGTTGAGATTGCCTTACAGTAAAGCAGTGATATGATATGACTTATGACTTCTCTGACATATTAATGGGCTCAAAAGTGTCAGCAGCACTTCCATACCTGCTGGGTGGATGGGTGGGTGGGTGGATGGAGTTCTGTGCATCGTGGGACGAGCGCTGGAGTGTGTAAAGTTTTTGCTGAATGACCAGAGCTGCAGGATTTATAACCGAGCGGCTGTGCCAATTGTGTGAAAGGCGAAGGCATGGCATTAAACTCTTTTGTTTTTCTCCTGCACAGATACGGCAGGAATGTGCTTTTGTTAGCTGTGGGAACGTGTGTGTGTGTGTGTGTGTGTGTGTGTGTCAGAGCATGATGTGCATCGTTGTTGGAAGTGTTCCCCCATGCTTGAAGCACACCCATGGCAGCCTCCGTATCACAATGCTCCTTTCCCGCCGAGCTTTGCAGCATTCAGATGCACACACATGCACGTACGCACAAAGAAGGCTGGCATTCCAAAAGAAAGACAAAATCTGATTGAATAAGGTCAATTTCTTATCTGCACCTCCCTCCTCCCTCCTCCACCGGGCTGCATTGGGATAGTGGGAGGAGTTACAAATCCGTCTGGCACATAAAAACATTCTGTCAGCTCTCCACGTTGCTCTGATAATACGCTAACGGTTGACCTTGTGGACGCATTCCACCTGATAACAGAAGAGCCTCAGCCAAAAAAAGAGAAGCTGCTTTCTCTCTCTCCCACTTTGTTCTCTCCATCCTTGCTTTTGATAACTTTGAAGGCTGTGCTCAAATGCGAGCCAGAAGGTAGCCCGTGTCACCTGTGGGAATCCTGATTGAGAGGCTGGGGTGAAACCTCAACAACCTGAGAGGACAGATGCATCCCAAACTGGGGTGGGGAGGTGCAAACATGTGTCCCCGTGTCCGTGACCCCTGCGGCATTGAGATGGTTGGCATGCTTCAGAGCAGGCCGGCATTGACCTTTTCAACTCAGCTGGACATTCCTGAGCCAGAGAATGCCTGCTTGGGGCGGTGCTGGGGNAGGGGGGGGTCATCGTGTGTCCATGTTAGCCAAAAATGGGTTGATTGCAGTGTCTGTGTGTCGTTTATGAAGCGGTTCTATTTGCTTTTGTTGTACCTATAAGAATGTACGGCCTCTAATTCCACCACAATTTTCTTTCTCCTGGTGCTGAAAACCATGTAGTGAGGACGGGCTGTTTGTGCTGCAGATAGAAGCAGGACGTGTTCTTTACCTGCAGCAAGTGTTTCTCTTTCCACTCAGGTTAATCTGCATGGGAGGGGAGAGACGAATGGTCATGTCCCCACAAACTTAAATCAATTTTGTTAGAACTAGTGCAGTTCCTGTTTAAAACATGCCTGTTGAGAATGGGCCGGACTTTATGGTGTGCGCTGCAGCCTGCCATAATTTAGTTCTGCACGTCCTCGTGAGCTAGCTTTGTTTGCTGTGTGGGGTCGGGTTGAGACCGTGCCACTGGACCGGAGCGTATCCTGCCGCACGGACTACTTTTTACCGACACAGCTCAGTTTGAGAACCGCTCATCCAAACAACTTCACACATGATGCTGCATGTCCTTGGGTTCTGAGCAATAAACCTGCTGAATTTCAGCTTCATACAGTGCCGGGTTCTAGAGATGTTGGTGCTACAGACAGAGATTTCTGCCTTTATAGTTAGATAGAACCTGGGAGGAAGATCTCTCTCTCTCTCTCTCTCTCTCTCTCTCTCTCTCTCTCCCTCCATCACACACACTCTCTCACACATGCAGATGTGTGTGACAGGCACAAGAAACGTAGAGTTTTCATGATTATTACAATGCCTGAACCTCAGCAACGTTTCATGCCACATTTCTATTGGTTGGTTTATAGATGTACAGGCAGTCCCCGACTTACGAACGTCCGACTTACAAACAACCCGTACTTACAAACCGACCGCCATAAAGCCTATTAAATTAAAAATTCGAGTTACATACAATGATTCGTAATAATGAATGGCGCACTACTTTACAATGCCTCTTCTGACGTGTAAGACATCAATAGGAGCGAGAGTAAGTGTTAACATACATGTTTTTTTAACCCCCCCCCACACACACACAATTATTATGTTTACGATGTTTTNTTAACATACATGTTTTTTTAACCCCCCCCCACACACACACAATTATTATGTTTACGATGTTTTAGGATATCTGGAAGTGTTTCTTTAATGATTTTTATGCATAGAAAGGTAAAATATATACGCTAGATACGCACCTTACGTAACTGTTCCGACTTACGTANCATAGAAAGGTAAAATATATACGCTAGATACGCACCTTACGTAACTGTTCCGACTTACGTACAAATCTGACTTACGAACAGCCGGAACTGGTTCGTAACCCAGGGACTGCCTGTAGTTCGTAGCAGCGGTCACACTGCGTTTTCAGTCCTGTGTTACCCGACACCGTCAGAATTTTTTCTCAGGCTGCCTTTGTGTGAGTGCTAAATCTGGCGTCCGTGGACATGTCTCATATCGTGATGTAGGACCACCATTTTGGATCTATGATCTGGGATTTCTTCATGTTTCTCTCATACCTTTATCTTTCATCTGGGACGGACTCACATCACACAGACAGGCTTTAATCACCTCTCTGTCCACTTCTAGAGGTGATTATACAGTATGGTGCTGTACGTCCCTCAAGGCAACCAGTACTTCAGTCGGTTTTTACACACAAAATATACGGTGCTTATTGGAGCCTATAGCTCATGTGGACAGACGGGAGATAAGAGACGCACATCTGCCTTGTCCTCATCTTAATACTGCAGCAGATTTTAAAATAAATGAGTTTTAGTCCACTGAAGATTTCTAAATCCTGAACCAGATCATGTCTGAGTTAAATATAAACTTGCCTTTGGTTTAAAACTTTATGTCTCTACAGCAGGGTTCCACCACAATCCTCAGTTTTAGCCGCCGAAGCCGTAGCATCCTTTACTCATGAAAAATGGAACAACAGATTTGTCGTGAAGGAGAAAGAAAAACATCATGAATTATCCAGCAGTCATCATTTCACCAAGGTCCATCAAAAAACAGACTTTACTTTTCCTCTGCAGCTAGAAGGATCGTCTGCATAACAAAATAACTCATCAATGATTTCGCCACAGACTAAAGAATTGTGTCTCAGCCTGCTGGTTCTGCCAAACTCCTGACAGCTAGCGGCTTTTCAGCTGCAGCCTCTCCGATGCTGTTTGATTTGTACATAAATTAAAAGCGTCAAATGTCTCGCCGTCGTTGCTGCGGGATTGTTTTTGTATGATGGCCCCGTCATCCTTTATCTTTTTTTTTTTTTTTTTNCTTTTTTTTTTTTTTTTTAATTTAATTTCTTTCCTTGCACGGCTGTGGCTCAGGCTCTCTGGTATTGTACAGATCAATATCTGCAGACATGTGGAGCATGAGAAGCAGCATTGTTTGGAGAGTGGAGGTCATACATACAAATGTGCCAGTGACCGGAAACACATGAATGGTCAATAGCATGTGGAGCTGAATCTATCAATGCAAAGGGTCCAGACTGGGGGGGGGGNGGGGGGGGGGAGGGTATTGGGGGAGGTATTGTCATATGTTAGAGGGCGACATGTGATTGGTGATGCCATGTGTCTATCTGCAGTCCACCCATACTGACCATGTTTTCCATATCGACCCCATGGCTGCTCTTATCGTATGACCCATGACCCAGCATGGTTTGACATGTTCATGCCACCCCCCCTCATGCTCCAACCCACTTACTTATTTCACTGGGTGCTTTTTTGGTTTTCAGTAACCTGATCTGAACATACATGTAACAGCTGACTCCGTCTAAGCTCCTCTACATGTCACCTGTCACTCAAACATCCACATGCTCTGAACCTGCAGAGCGCTCCTGCATGCAACGTATGCCTATGGTATCTATGTGCTTTAATTTTGTTATCCTCTAATAGCTTATTATATGTAATTATATGATTACATTAATTCATTTTGTTCATTTTCCTGTGATAGATGGTTACTCAGGCTTCTGATCCACCAGATGGGTTAAAACAAACACTAAAAATTATTTTCAAATGCTATATGACCCCATCTGGTGTTACACTGTACTCTGCATGGTATGCTGTGTCTTCTTGCTGTAGATTATGTGAACGGACCCTCATATCAGGTATTTGGTGTTTGCAGCATTTCTTTAGAGGTTTTATCGAGTGTGATGGCTGCAGAACGCATTATTCGACCTTGCCTGTTTGATTTGATTGGAGACCTCATCAGGAGGCAAACGTGATTACTGTAAATGCTCTATAAGTGGGCAGGGCCTTTATTTACCTCAACTACAGAAAGAATCCGGCCAATATTGGAGACAGGCTTTTTCAGAGACAGGCCTTTATTTCTAATTTTGCTGACAGACAAACCCATAACTACATAAAAACACACCACCACAAGGAGAAGATGTCAGCGTGAACATGCCTCCAGCAGCTTTTAGAAAGCTTCATTTTCATCCACTTTTCATGGTTGGTGATGACAGCGGGCTCCACGTTTCTGGCTTTGTTTCACGTTGAGCCTGGTTGTGTCTTCTGGCTGGAAGGACGATGGCTGGAGAGGTTTTTAAGTGGTTTGGTATCAAACATGGCTGCTGTCATCTGGCAGCAGTAGATTACATCATAGTTTCCTGGGCCAGGAAAAGACAAACACCAAACCCGCCTTTATATGAGACTGGCATTTATTTCATCTTGCTGACTCCGCCCCCCAACTATTATTAGATACCGGCTATTATTTGAATGCTGGCTTTTAATAGAGAATTTACAGTATACCTTTTTCAGAATGCTCACACTGGAAGGTGGGACAAAAAGCTGACGTCATAGAGGTGTGTACGTGTGTTTATGTTTATGTGTTTGTGTATGTGTGTGTGTGTGTGTTTGTGTGGTGTGTGTATGCACGAGTGTTTTTGTAATCTCAAAGTGATTGATCATAAACATGGAGAAAACAACACACTTTTATTATAGCAGAGAAGAGGCTTTAATAACAGCAATTCTGTGTATTTTTGTGATCTGTACTTGATTATAAATGGAGAAAACGTGGCACAGTTTCACTTTCACTTCTCTCCACAGAACCTGGAGACACTGACTGAAAGAAAAATGAGAGAGAATTTAAAACCCTCTTAATTTTCACACCTTAACACATCTGGCTAATTGTTGCATGAAGTGGGTGTGGCTAGTGGAGTGGGCGAGTTGCACATTTTTGGGGGGCATAGAGCCTCCATTTTTATTTGCTGACAGTATGGCTGACTCAGTCTCGGACACGTCTGATTCACGAGTGAGACCGTAATGCTCTCTCAGATTTCATCATCATGCTGATGGAATTAAAAAGGTGAGTGGTGGTAAATTGGAAAGGGGGGAGGAGATGGATGCTTTCATATTTCTCTGTATAGAGGGAAGACGCCGGGCATTAATGAGATGGCAGCTTATTATCTCCCCAGAGCTGCTTTATACCTTTTCAGCTCTACAGCATGTCCGTTGTCAGGGCCGTGTGCAGGGTGCGTATAGTACAAACACGTTCCTGTAAACCGGCACGCCGTCGTGTACGTTACACTGTTACTGTGGCTTAAGTTCCAATTAGCTGTATGCCATCATGGCTGATTGATGGTGCTGTTTCTTTGTGTGTTCTGCTAAATACAGTAAATCCTCCAGAGTTGAGGTGTAGCAACTGAGACAGATTAATCTGAATCTGGATGTTATAAAAGAATAACTGCTTATTTACTCTGTTTGTCTCTGCAGGCTAGATGAGGTTAGCCCTGTGTAGAACAGAACAGGATTCATGGTTTCTCTGTCTCCACACAATAAACACCTTCCTGTCTGGCTTCTGAAAGCCAGCAGCAAGTCACATTTTCGATCGGGTAGATAAGAGGGCAGCTAACCGCGGACAAAGCAGAAAAAGCTCCGTGGCACATTTAGAAATTCTGACCAGGATGAAACATAAGGATCATTATACTTTAAATGAAGTTGTGCTTGTAGCCATATTAAGGCTGTAATCATTGTAGTGGCATTATTTATGTAGTAATCATAGCCTAATGACAGTGTTATTACATCATAAAAACAGTTTGATTATTACACAACCTAACTTTCTAATTAAAGAGATGCAAACACTATTAGATTGAAGGCACAATCAGTTATGACTATTAACTAAAACTCGTTGGTAATGATAGTAAAACAGACTGAAATTACTTTTATGAGGGTCACCGATGGAGAAATAACGCTTCATACAGAATGGTTTAGACTTTTGAAGTCTATCTGCTCCCATATGTAAACTAGAATAATGTTATTATTCCTGCTTTCTGCCGTAAAGTGTTTCCTCTTTAGCCAAAATCCATTTCAAGTTCCTCTGTAAGTAAGCTAGCACCACCGAGAGCATTATATCAAGACAGACTTAAAAAAATCAAAACCTTCAGTATTCAGCCACTTATATCTAAAAAGTAAGAAGCAATGTGTGGGTGTGGTTGCATGCACACACACACACACACGTGTAAATGCTACGTTTGTCATGCACGTACTTGTATATATGTAGTTGCAGGTTTCATGGCTGTAATTGGCTTTTCCAGCAATGATTGTGGTTTAAGCTGCAGCTGTGACAGTTTCTTGGGCAGCACCATGGATACACGGAAAGATGAGGACCCTGTTGATCCTTAAAGCCAGTGATTAATGACAGTGGAGAGAGTCGAGTTTGGCAGGCAGCCCCACATGTTTGCGTTGTATCATTAGCTCTCACACCCAGAGAAATCCTGTTTTCCTAGCCTTTATAGCATAGCACCATAGCATCCTAGCGCTGAAGCTGGCAAGATGAGCGGTAATGCATAGAGGCGCTGTGGCTGAATTTAACGAGCTGTCTGCACCATGAAAACTCACATATAATGTGGATAGTACAGATTGCATTTCACCAGGAGTCATTCACATGCATTAATAGCACAAACTGTACTAAGGATAACCCAGAGGATTAATGATTGATTAATTGATAAGATATATTTACTTTTTTTTAAATCTGGAAATTTTTCAGTATTAAGTCTGTGAAAGACTTGACAAGATGAGAGAAAATTGGAAGGCAAAATCAATAGTAGGAGAAAATCTTGCTGGAAATCCAAGTATAAAATTAGCACATGAAATCTGGTGCATAATTAGGGGCTAATTTGTGTTTTCTGTTCATTTTTGTCAAAAGATATTATTACTGGAAGCTAATGCAAACTGTCCTCAGAGCTACATGAGATTATTTTCTGTAAGCTTGGGTGAAATTTGCAGGAAGCAAGAAATTATGAGTGTGTGGGAAGACAAAATCCAGGTGGAAATTGGGTTGGAGAGGAAAAAATCTAAATATTTCATGAAAAATCTGAGGTCAGATAGCTGCTATTTATCATGGATGGAGCATTCGACCACACAAGTCACTGAAAACGTTACAGTGGAAGTTCATTATTCCTTTTCCTTCCGCCTTTTTCCCCTCTTCCTGCGCTGTACATTCACATAGCGAACACTGCTGCTACCAGACGTTGAGGAGGAGAGGGGTCTAATTCTGGGGCGCTTTGAAAAGAACTGGGGCTTCTTTGACAGTTATGTATAGTCCATGTAGGTCCCACCCCCTCACCCTACAGCTGGGGACCTCTTAGAGGGGCCCTGAGGGGGAAGGTCAAAGTCCTCATAAAGCTTCCCTCAACCAGAAACTCAGGAACAAATGCCTCCCTGCTTTCTCTTTTTAACCCCCTCCGCTACCATCTACATTGTACCAGGCTGTACATGCAGGCAGCCATGGGGGGGTTGGGGAGCGAGAGATGGCTCAGGCTCCTCTTGAGTGTTTAGTCTGGAACTTTCTTTTGAGGGATTAACCCACTTCCTGCCTCTGGGCTGGCCGCTGGAAGCAGTTGGGATGCTGGGGAGAGCGTGGATCCTCCATCATCAGACCATCTGTCTCCTGCTGCTTTTTGGGATTAATGATTCCCTCCGATCGTCGTGCTCTTTAGCACGACGATCTGACCATTCAGATTACAGCGACATGTGGCAGAGTGAGGGGCATTTCCCAATTTAAGCGTTCAGTGGGTCGTAGTAGATGTTGGATTTGCAGAAATGGGTTTCGATCAGTATTATTGACAATCGGTGGGACGAAAAATGTGACTGTGATAAACAGTATTTGGATTTAAAATATAAATGAAGAGAAATCAAGTCAGTAAATTAAAGTCAGTGCTGAAGGTTCTGATAAGAATGGAGGTCACACAAGTTATAAGTTTAGATATTTGTTTTATACAACTAAAGTACAAAAGAAAAACTAAATTACCATATATACTCGAGTATAAACCAAGTTTTTTTTTAAATTGTTTTAATCAAATTTCACAACGCAAATTGGGGGTCGGCTTAAACACGAGTAATTCAAATTTGATCCCTGAGAAGGAAATTTCCAGGAAATACTACCCATTACCACTACCCATGGAAAATAGTTTAAATCATACCTTAGAATGAGATATTTCCTGACTAAACATCTTATCCAGCACATTTTGCGGCGGCCATTTGTGGAGGCCAATAAGCTCTGCTGTGATTGGTCAGTTACAGTAATCATCTGCTGAAATAAATATCATGTTTACCAGTACGTAGCTTATTTTCAGAAAATCAGAGGAATACTGTGACAATACCCAGAAAAACAGGTAATTTGCTAAACAAATAAATTGATGGAACAACATCAGGGGGTCGGCTTATGTGCAGGTTTCTTTAAAATTCTAAATTTGCAGGTCAAAATCGGGGGTCGGCTTATAGTCGAGTATATACAGTAACTAAACAGGATGTCAAAAGAACACAAAGATAACCAAACCAAACTAATGTCAGCATGGAGAGAGACAGTGGTCTGACTTTATAACGCTCCATCTGTCAGACCAGGTGAATTCTGAATTCTTCCTGATGACCTGACTCCTTCCTACATGCATGCTGGTTAGCTAAACTGGAAACTGAATGGGAGTTGGAATAAGCTTGTCTTTCTGTAGGTGTCAGTTCTGTGATAGACTGGTGAGCTGATCCAGGGTGAACCTCGTCCCAGTGACCCGCTGGGACTGGATCCAGCCCCCTATAATCCTGATTAGAGACAGATGGATGGATTCATTTGTACTGTAGTCAAATGGGCAAGAAATTCCAATAAAGAAGTTATATATTGAATCAATATAGATAAGCTGTAAGAAATATTTAAAATTTTAGTGTGATCTTGTTGACTGAAAAAATCTTTTTCATAGATTTTTCTAGATAAAGGCTCATTCTGGCAGTCTAACTCCAACAGTCCGGTAATGTACAGTGCTGGTCAAAAGTATTTCACCCCGCTGTATTTTTGTGTAAACTTTACCAAAGTACCACTCCAAACACAACAAAATTCATTTATTGGTGTTTTACAGTAGAGTATCTGTTCAGAATATTCAACTATTTTTTAGACTTAAATTTGGAGTTCAGAGTAGTAATCTGACTACAATATTTCTACAAGTCAGTCAAAACGTGAAAACCATTTGACCTCTGACCCTACCTCAAATAAGATGTTTTATTTCCTGTTTGATCTCTACTGATAATATTGGTATTTTTCTTCAAATCTTAACAATATGTCAAAAGTGTCTTCCTACTTAACTATTAACAACTATTGGCTTTTTTTTCAGTTGTACTTACTCTAAAGCCTGGTATACACTGTGTGATTTTGGGCTCCCAGACCAAAGATGACCCACGCGTTACCATGGTGATATCTTTGGTCGTGGCTCCAAAACAGCTGTCCTACATCACACCGTGAGAGAGGTACAAACAGAGCTGTTGTAATGGTTACGACCAAAAATAGCCAACAATCAAAGTCTGACAGTGTCAGAAATTTAGGACGCTGCTACGACCTGTCTGCTGACCAACCAATAGGAACGCANTCTGACAGTGTCAGAAATTTAGGACGCTGCTACGACCTGTCTGCTGACCAACCAATAGGAACGCAGCATGAAATGACGCTAGTCAGAGTGCCACTTATGAATAAAGTTTGGAGGAAAAAACAACAACAACCCAAGCTGAAGAGATGGAGGCAAAACGTGTGAAACGGAATTTGTGGGACTGTAACAAAGAAGAGTTTTGGCATCAAAAGCGTGTTTTATGACATCTCACGTCTCCTCCTGCTGTTACCGTGTCCGTTACCGTGTCCGCAGCACAGAGAGAAATAACGGAGGAATCACAGGCTCCGGTGAGTAACGAGCCGGTCCACACTCTCCTCCCCCTCTACTTTGGAGTTTTTTTCGATACACAAAAGACAAAGTTAGCTTCATTATTTTCTACGACAGCGACGCAGTTGGACGAGGCGCGCAAATGCACTATTTTCTTTTGACCTGCATCATATAAAACTCAATGTCTTACCCAAGTTCATTACACTCATGTCGCACAATGTGGCTAGCAATGAACTTATAAGATGTGTGTGATCTTGCAGTGTGTAGCANAAAAAAAAAAAAAAAAAGACATTTTGTTGTGTTTGGAGTGGTAAAATACAGGGGGTATGGGGTGATATTTGGGAGTGTGGACTGTCCGTTATTGTCCCCCTGATGGTCAAAATGCTCTGATGAGATCCAGTGCTTCATCTGAAAGCTGTTCTAAAACTCTGTTACCAAAACACAATAGTGGTGTTACTGCTGATGGCTTGGCTCCAGGTGGAAAAATAAAAGAGAATGATAGAGGCTGAGGGAAAGTCCAAACCGCTGTAAGCTGACCAGCCTTGGGGCCACAGCGGCCCGGCTACACACAGCCTTTTCTGTAGCAGCCACGGCGCTGGCCCTGCACACAAACATTATGCTAACCAGTGGCAAGAGTTCAGCCAAACCAGAAAAGAGGCTCTTAAAATGGGAAAGACAGACGAGTTCCTCACATTCTCTGTGGATCCTGAATGGTTTCTACATTCCAATAGCGGCGTCCACACACGCACACACACACACACACACACAGGGCAGGCTGTCACATACCATTACAAGTGATGGTACAGCGTTGTAACTCATCTCTTCATCTTCTCTTGATACGCGCTCAGCTCGTTCCCAAAGGAATCCCCGGCGAACAATGGAGTGTTGCGCCTCCTCGCGCATTCCAGCAGCTTTATTGAGGTGTCTAATGAACCTCTGCTGCATGCGTGGCCTGCCGAGGCTCCACAAAAACCATCTCACCCCATCACATCCCCCTCATGTTACATTTGTTTGGAATGTGTAACAGGCTGGAGAAGTGGAGATTGGCGTAGCGTTGATCTGTGCCAAACAGGTCTGTGGATGCAGAGGGACGAGCGCCAGCCATCCGTGGAAGGTGCGGTACTTAGCACGGGGCTGGAGAGCGTACAATCCTGATCCTGTAGTTTCAGGCTTTTAGAGTTGCCAGTATCACGTTGTGGCAGCCAGGAAAGCTTTTAGTTTTTTAAAAGGGCATTGTAGCTGCTGTATTTCTAAAGAGAGGGAAGCTGAAAGTTGCGGACCTGAAGAGGAAAGTTTATGTCAGGCTGCGACCAGTAAAAGCAAAGAGGACACGAAACATAGAACGGAGCTCTTTGTTTTAATTGTAAGCTGCGCGGTGAAGAGAATTCAGGGAAAATGCCTTTTCTTCTTCCTCCTCCATTGTTAGCCAAAATGTTTCTCAAAAAAGTAATAGACGGATTCTTGTCGTAGATCAGATGTGTTTCAGCAAAGACTTGATTAGATTTTGAGGAAATTTGGATCGAGATCCAGATGGAGAAATTTATTTTCTCTTTCTTGAAAAATGCAAGAAAAGGCATTTGTCGACCTTTTTACACATTTCTCTGACACAAAGAGACACCAATCTTTATGAAAAAATTCAGGCATGTGTTTGTAATAATGGACTTTACACAGGTGCAGTTTAGCCCAAATCTGCATATTGATCTGAATTTGGCAGGTCACATTTATGGCATCACTGTAAATGAACATGCAGCTACTGCCAATGTGTCGCTAAGATGATGCTGATTCAGCAAAATAAAGTGGTTGACATATTTTTAACATTTAGGGAAGAAGGTGAATTTGCATTATAAATCTAATGATATCTGACTTTATATTGGCCAAAAAAACAGAGGGCTGTTGGATCTTGGAGGAGATATGAGCTGTTTTTGTTCATGCTAGTGGTGAGAAGTGGAAATAAATATGCTGTGAAATATGACACATAAAGTACAAACGCTTTGTTTTCTGTGATAATGTGAACATGGCTTTAGAATTTACAGATTTTCTCAATTTTTCAAATTTTCTATCATTATATAATGCAAATTAACTTGGAAAAGCTGAAGGTAATTTTTGACATTCATGGGATGAAAGGTGGAGAGGATGACAGTTATGATCTCATAACCTTCCTCTCATCTGTAGCACAAGTATGAACCACCAGAACATCATTTTCCTTCTTTATTTTGGTTTGAAACTCTTAAAATGGGTGTAAATAGCTCCAAGTTCTCATGTCGGGGTTTTTGTCTGAACGCTTAGAGTGTGTGGTAGAAAAATACAACTCTAAAGATCGATGCTACGAGTATATTGCCTCTAAAACAACATACCCAGCGCTGAATGATCACAGCCTATATTTTCCTAGCTGGACCTTTGGCTTCCATCACCGTTACACTTGTGTATTTATTTCCCCGCGGCAGCTCTACGTTGCTGTTGGATTCCAAGCTCCTTTTTTGGATCTTGAGAGATCCAAAGAAACTGTACAAAGGCATGTCTTTTTTTTCTCAGATTGCAGGGTTTAGTGCACTTTCCTCAAAGTTCTGCAAGTTAACTAAACAAGGCCTGTTGACACAGACTCCTTAAGTTCCCAAATTCTTTCCATCATATTTGAGTACAGTTAAGAGAGGCTTAATCCAATAAAACCCACTCTTCGCCTGTTTTGTCCTCTGAATCCAGCTCCGAGTGTGTGTGTGTGTGTGTGTGGGGTGTGTTTGTGTGGAGGAGNGTCCTCTGAATCCAGCTCCGAGTGTGTGTGTGTGTGTGTGTGGGGTGTGTTTGTGTGGAGGAGTGGCCAGCTGCAGCCTCTGTTGTTCAGGCCACAGGGGACTGCAGGGAGTGTTTTTGGGGTCACGGAGCAGCTACATTCCAGACTTGGATATTCCGATGGGAGCGCTCGCTGCTCCGGCTGCCTGTGACCCACCTCCACTGTTTTTCCTGTCACTGTCACTTATCCACAGTCCCTTCAGACATAACGTCCATGAAATGCGGTGCTAATTAAGGCTGCTAGTGTCTAACTGGCCAGCAGCACATGTCAGTGGCCTCCTTGTACCTGACATAAAGTCACTTAGGCTGGATTCAAACTACAAGTCTTGATGCTCAATTCCGATATTTTGCCAATATCCGATTTTTTGTTCAGCGTATTTACATTTTAACAGCGTATTTACATGTTAAGATGCTCATATGTGATAGCTAGATTTACACGCTTTGACCTGTAGCAGCAGGATGTGCACATTTATACAGATTTAAACAAAATGCTTAAATTGACGAAGATGAGAGAATTATTTAAAAATCTGATCAGCGGGTTTGAAACTTTCACATGCAGAGAGAAACATCTGATATGTTGTGTGAGCGTTCATCTCTCCATCAGGATATGTATGTTTATCGGTTAATCACAGAGGAGAAGCAGGTGGAGTTGGAGTTTTGCTGCTGTAACAGAAGCCTGTTATCACACACTAACAAGTCTATTTGACATAAACACACATCAGCATGTCTGATATATGTAGTATGTCCTCCATTTCTGTTTACAGAGAGCGTCATCATATTGATGCTGACATCATCCATATGCAGATAACGTGGAACGTTACGTAGGAGTCGGAATGGGAAGGAAATTCCGATCTGTGTATTTAGACAGGTCGCATTGGCAGATATCCAATACGTATCCGATTCATTTCCACGTATGCAAGTGGCCCAAATCAGATCTGAGAATATGTGATTCCATGTGGCTTTTTACATTTACATCTTCAGGAAGCGTATCTGATACTTGTCATATGTGACCAAAAGATCGGAATCACTTCACGTGCATGGTCGTGTAAATCCAGCCTAAATGTTTAGGACCTAAATCAGGACCTACTTTATCCTGAGAACGATTAGCAACTGCATTTGTTCTAAAATCTGACCAGGAAAAGTCAAAGAAAGCGCCTCCTCAACTCAGAATTAAGCTAATTAGCATGTAGAGAGAGAGTAACAAGTTAAACATACTGTATAAGGCTGCAACTGTTTGGCAAATAACTCATAAATGTTAAAACATAGGAGCAAACAGTGAGCCACCATGCTAAATTTAATTGAAATCAGGCCATTACCATTGATTTTATAGGCTGAAAAGTTCCTCTGGATCCTGGATCCAGAGTATGATCCAGATCACTTCCAAAATTTAACCACAGCTTCCTGCTGGCATTATCTACCTGTCCCCCAAATTCCATCCCAATGCATCCATAACTTTTTGAGATATTCTAACATAACATAGCATAACCTACTAGGCGGAGGTAATAAACGATCTTGTATATTAGCACAGTCAGATTTCCTAAATTATCTTGTGTGCAGGTTCCATAAATCAAACCAATCTCTCTCAGATGTTTTCAGTTCAGCAGCAGATGAGAGTTGGACACTAAACCTGTAGGACAGCCTTCAAAGGGAAAGCCATTGTGTCCTGCACCGCCGTGCGGTGTGGAAATCACAGTGGGCACGTGCACGGAATCCGTTCTGAAATTACAGGCCTCCATCCACACGCTGAAATCTGAGGCTCGCAGGCAGCAGGACTGGATGGCGTCCTCAGCCCTCCGACCCTGGAGCCCTGAAGCCACAAGCTGCTGCTGCTGCAAGCCTCCTGTCTTCACTCTCCAACACGCTACATCAGAGCTAATTAACTTTGCCCGTGGACTAAAATGCTCCTGCTTCACCTCTGCTGCAGCCTGGCACTCTGAGAAGCCTGTACTGCTTAGAATACGCTTTCTACCTGAGTGTTTGGATGCCCAAACCAGGGTTATCTGGTGCCAATTTGCAACACCTCACCTCTCATAAGTTTGATTCAAAGTCAGCCTGTGGTGCTTTGTGTTGGTTTTGGCCTCTGAGACGAGCGAGGTGTGTGCTGTTTAGAGGAGATACTGCAGAGGAAAACTATTTCTGCTGCAGAGATCCTCTCCAGGGAGAAGCTGAATCTGTTTCAGACTGGGTGTCTTTGGTGTATTTACCATACGGAAGGTGTAAGACTTTGGGCTGTGTGCATTTGTATTTATTCATACCGTGTGAATGTTGCAGATGCTACACTTCATGAATTTCTGCGTATTGTGTATATTTTGGGCATTTGTGAACTTTGCGAACAGCAGCACTGCAGCAAGGTTCTGAAGTGGGCCAAGCTATCTTCATGTAGCTCTCGTTCTCTCTGAGGACAGATGAAAAAACAAACAGACTTTCCCTTCGCAGTGACAGGACACATTTCTGCCCTGTGGAAAAATAAAGGTGTACCTGCACACCAGCGCTGAGCAACATAGCATTTGAATAATATATGTAGGTATTTTTGCAATAACATTCAAGAAGATTTTGAGCAGTGTACTGAATAATGTTGTATTGGTGATTGCAGAAGTAAACAATGCTGCAAACTATAACATGAGTAAAAGTGAGTAAAGTAGCAAAAAATAGTGTTTCCCTTCAGCAAAAGTATAAATAAAAAAATAAATATGTAATGTTTTAGCTTTAAAATAATAACTCAAATTAACTTGACATGCTAGTCTTCAGTAGTTGTATAAAACACAAATAGTATCAGCAGATAAAATGACTGATGATGTCATCAGATCTGATTTTTGGCAGGTTATGATGCTAATTAGCCTCTGTGACGCTAAACTTAAATATGCTCTGAAGTCCAAATCCACCACAAGACAAGAACTCGGCTGACATTAGCGTAGCAGCTAAGCTAACACTGTTAATACATCACAGAAGCAAGTCATCACTGCTTCGCTAATTTCACTGCACCATTAGCTTTTTCTGTCACAGGAAGTACAGCTAGCTAGCGCTCCAGCTATGCTTGACTGAGTAGCATCACTTCCTGTTTGTTTTGCATCTCAAATCATCTGATTGGCTCTCCTCCTCATGTGACTTTCNATCACTTCCTGTTTGTTTTGCATCTCAAATCATCTGATTGGCTCTCCTCCTCATGTGACTTTCTTGGCATTCACCAGGTGTTTCTGCTTCAGGTGGAGAAAATTTGTTGTGTTTCCATCTTTAGCCGTTAGCCTGTTAGCTTGTAGCTGAAGCATTTCAAACGGCAGAGGAAGCTCGTTTTTAGGAACTAAATTCATCAGGTGACCTGCTGCTGTCAGACAGTCTTGATTTGTCTTGTTATGCATGATATGAAAATCCATCAGCATATCTTCAAATTATCAGTATCGTGATATGACATTTTTATAAAATCTGCTTTTATAAAAATAAGATCTGTTTTTCTTATAAATTTAGAAAAAATGATTATACCAGTGTCATCTTGAATGGTACTTACTGGATTGTTTCGCTTTAAATTCTTTCCTTAATTTTCCTCGGCACGTTCCATAATGAAGCAGATTTATCACATACAATGTCATTTTTCATTAACATGGATATTTCTATGTTTATGTAAGTTGCATATTATGGTTTGTGTTTTCAGCTTGGAATTTTTTGAATGATAAGCATTTGGCTGCTCATGGATTTGTCATTCCTCCCTAGCAGGCACTGGTCTTAATTGTTGCATGCCTCTGGAACACGGTTCGCTAATGGCCTGATGGAATTGCAATCAGTCAGTGGTGTTTTTCTCTCTAATATCGCAGCTCAAACAGCCATAATGATGCAACAAACTGTTTTGATTTGGTGATGCAACTCTGAGGCTGCAGCATGTAGCCGCGATATCACTTTCATGCCTTTTTCAGGCCTTCTCAAACTGGGATCTAAGACTGATGGCATTTTATATTAGAGTCTGCTGCGTCTGTTTTTGCGTTGGTCTCCTGAAATGACGGGTGAGATGAAATATGACAGCTGTGCTCTCTTACTTAGTTTCTTAGATGGTGACAAGCTAATCCCTGCTGATGGTGAGGTGAATCTGTCTCCACACTGGAAAAAAGTAGCTCAGTAAACACTTGATTACAGCCAGTAATCCTCTTTGACGTCGCTGAGCACTCACACAGGTAAAGGGTCCTGCACAGATTGTGAGCAGGGTGGGCTTTTCCTGTAAAACTCTGGGGATTTGCATAATAGAGGGTTATTGCTCATTCTGTGGATTCATGGCGGATTGAGTCGGGAATGCCACCTTCTTCTCACTGAATGCATCCAAGGCCTGACTCATTGTTTGTCATCCCACAAGTCTATTGAGGTGATTTGGAAAACTGGAACACCAGTGGACTAAACGCTCAAATGAGTCATGATCCATGTGACAGGCCCCTCCCCCTCCCAGTCCTCTTTCACCTACTTTACTGTCAAGGCGTTACTGTGCAGCAGAGGAGTAATGGCAGCTGGTGAAAAGGGATTAAAGCGTTCAAGCCATTCACGTTCTTCTGTTCCCGAGTCTTAATTTTGACTTTGGAGCTGGAGCTGGAACTCCAGACGAGGAAAACAAACCTCTAACAGGAGGAGAAGTGAGCACCTTGCTACCATATGGGGCCTGGAATTCCACGGAATTGCTCTGTAATCTCCACAACATGTAAGGAATTTGAAGCCTTGTATTTCAGTAGAAAATAACTGTCCATTCACCACAAGCAGCAACGTGCCCCCCTCTGGTTGTGCATATTTGACAAGTTTTGATGCCCAATTCTGATTTTTAGCCACCTCTTTACATCTTCTTTTCAAGTGACTCATGTCTGATACCGATCTGAAACAACCCAGGGTTTTCTTTCCAAGATGGAGGTAAACAGAACACCGCAACTGGAGTTTAAAAAGTCAGAACAATGTCTTTTATTAGTCACTATTTTCATTTTCTCATCTGCTCACACGCTGTTTTATGGCTTTGTTGAGATGGTGACATGTTTATTGCATGAGAGTATTGCTTTTCCCACAGAGCTGTTACAAGCGGCTTCTGTTTAAGGTGGACCGGCGTCAACAAAGATGAGATGTTGTTTGTATGATGAATCAGTGCTGAGGCAAATATTTCCCAGAGTTCATTGCTTGAGGTTTTAAGGGTGGAGGTCTGTTGGACCGTGTTGGTTATGTGTAAACATTAAGAGTCACGGATTCTTTCTCATCATGGGGAGAATCATTTTGCAGTGGTGTTACATGCAGATCCTCTTAGCATCCTTGGCTAGTAATTAGAAACAGACCGTTCCCTGTCTGAGACATTCTGCAGGTTTAGCTCAGGTCTTCAGATATCATCTTTTACCGCATCACCAACCTGAAAAGTTGTTTTCATCATTTTGAGATATTGCCTCGTTCCTTCCTGAGGCCTGTGGACTAATGAGCTTTGGTGAATCCACTCCAGTGTTTTCTCCCTCATTGGGAGAATTTGCTGAGGGCGCTGTGGGGCAGACAACAATAGGCTTCGTATGAAATGTTCACCATGACTGAGGCGTTCTAGCAAACAGTCGATCTGTTCACAGCAATTTAGTGGTTAGATAAAAATCTGCTCATATTGAAGAGAAAAACACAAGCCCGATGCTTCCAGGGATCCAAAACAAGATTTAGTGTTTGTTATTGGACGCTGCCCGCCTTCTATCTAACCGCTCTCTGGCATGCAACACTGATGTCCCTGTCTCGTCTCTTTGTCTCAGTCAGAGTTTCAGCCTAATGAAATGAGTGTGCATCTGGACGCTGAATTAGGAGTGAAACAATTGTTACATCTCTTATTTGTGTGCTGAAATTGCCGTGGCAGAGAGAGCTGGCCACCCCAGCGCATGGCCTGCAGCTCTGCCAGACTCTGAGTGGGTGAAGCTCCACAGAGCTCAGGTGGTTGCAGTCTGGCTGGTGTGCAGATGCTCAGAGTAATTGCATCAGGGTTTTCTCTTTGTGCTCCAAATCCAGCTGTCCAGCACTACCTTCCTCTGATTAAGGAAGTGCCTGCATGGCTGGACTGCAACAGAACGCTCCAACTACTGCAATATTGTGGCAGTGCATGCAGAAGCTGCAAAAACTCTGACAAACACTCAACCTCAGCTCTCCGTGGAGGGTTTGGAGGAGAAAGTACCTTTAGAAGTTATCTATATCACATTAAGGTATTTTGAAAGACTTCAAACACAAGAATTAAATGTTTATTGTAGAATTTTATTGTTTGCAGGATGCAAAAACATATGAAACATCAGTGGGATAATAAATATGGTCAATCAGGATATATTGACAGTTTTACAGACAACCCTGCACCCTGCTATGCTAAAAAAGGAAGCAATGCATTAGCGGATGCCAGCACAATTTTAGTCTGGCACAACTACGCATACATATGACTTTGTTACCAGTGCCCTATTTTATGCAGTTGCATGTTGGGGTAACAGTATTACCTGCTATATATAAGAATAGAATAAACAAATTAGTTACAAAAGCTGGCTCAATAATTGGCATGTAGCTAGCTCATTGGAGACGGTGCTGGAGCAAAGAGTAGGGAGGAGAAGTAGGACTATGTGTCGATACGTAGCTCATCCATTTTATTGTATATTCAGTGGCCTGAAAAGTGCGTTCAGTGGCAGGTTTAATATGCCGAGATGCTCCACTGAGCGATTCAGAAGATTCTTTGTGCTCTCAGCGGTGAAACTTTTAAATAACACGTGGAAGGGATTATCTGCACCATGGCACTGTAGAGTTTTCTGTTGAATTTATATGTATTTATTAATTAATTATGTACTCTTTTAGCCTATGCATTGATTTATTAACTGTTGGGTATTTTACTTGCTGTCATTTGCTTTTTTAGCCATAGCAACTGTTTTTTTTTTTTTTTTNTTTTTTTTTTTTTTTTTGTTTTTGGTTTTTTATTGGTGCTTTTTTTAATTATTGGATGATTTTTACTAGTATGGATTTTTTATATTGGTAGTTTTTATAGAATATATTCACATTTTTATGGTTCTTGCTGAATGTTTTGGTTTTTTTTATATCCTTGTTGTGTGTGCAATGAATGTGCTTTGATGTGTACCGTCTTTTATGTAAAGTCCTTTTAAGCACAGGGACAAACCAATTTCCCCATTGGGGATCAATAAAGTNTCTTTTATGTAAAGTCCTTTTAAGCACAGGGACAAACCAATTTCCCCATTGGGGATCAATAAAGTTAATATCCTATCCCATATATGCAAGATGGCTGCCATGCATATCCTGTGTTTGTTTGATGCGTTAGCTGTGCATGTCCTCTGAAATTAATGTGTGTTGGCAAGATGCAATGCCTACAGAAATTGTGGGGGCAGTAATGTTAACTTTTGTCTCATCAGTGTTGCGCTGATAGTTTGGATGAGAAGCATGGAGGGATTCACTGACCGTCTTCTTCACTACCGACGTCACATTCTTTCATAACATAAAGTTCTCAGCAGTTGCGGAGATCAGCTTGTTCACACTGTTGAGTGAAATCAGAAACAGTTTTTAAGGTGTTCTGATGCAGGCCAAGGACAATTTATGCCCTCTAGTGGATATAATATTAAATCTCCCACATGGATATAAATATACAGTGGAGTATGCACCACTCACAGCGAGGATAAGCTGGCATAACCACACCGCACAACTCGTTTTCATGCACATCATGAATTAGCATATGATCGTCGTGGAAAATACTGTGAGCAGAGTTGTTTTCTAGAAGGTCTGCAGTGTTTTCAGGATGCCTTTGTCACGTTCACATTCCTGCTGAGGTGTAAAGGAAGTGGACAAAGCCGAGGCTACAAAGCACAGGATGTTAGCGTGTATTGTAGCTCACGCTGCTCGTCTTTGTGCGATCGAACCGCCCCTCCAACCGAGTCACTCCTGCACAGAGCTATTCTAACCGCAGTCCTGTGTGAAAAGCTGATGAGGACCTTTTGAGAAACTTGCATATCTCCCTTTTTTCGGCGCTGTGAAGCTGACAGAAAGCCCCGTGGTTATATTGCTTTTCCCAGACTAAGATTTGCTTTCGATTGTGTGCCTCCTTTTCTTTTGTTAATGCTTCTTCTTATTGCTCTTACACATAGAGCATTATTGGAAAAGACTGTCTCTGCCCTGTAAGTTTTTTGTACACTCACCAAGAAAGTACTTTGACAGTACGTCTGTGTGTGTGTTGTGTAGCTGAGCTGAGTATTACTCCACTGTCGTTTGAATTAAAGACTTTAATTTAGAATCAGTCTGGCTGTAGCTGCCAAAAATATTAGTGTGTGAAAACATCTGTGTGTGACAGAAAGTTGTTTGTGCATTTGTTTGTGTTTTAGCTGATATATTCATATTTATTCAAAATAGGACGTCTGCCTTGTCTGCCTTTGTCACGATGAAGGTTCCTCCGTGATCGCAGCTTTAACTGTTTGTCTCGGATGTCTTACCAGGAAAATGAGTCTGGTGTGATGTGGGGAAAACTAATCAGCAGTGCGAGGAATCTCAAAGTTTGTAAAACCTGCAGTTAAACCTGTCTCTCTGCTTTGAGCTGCTGCTAACACTTCTAAAACAATTAGAAACAAAGGGTGTAAATTTAACAAAAACTGATTCAGACTCGTGGAAAAAGCAAACGGACTACAGGTTTGAAAACCACCTTAGCATCTAATGTTCTAATGCTGCGTTCACAGACCTCAGAAGTCGAATTTTTCCCATTTGGAAGCTCCAACTTCCAACCTCAAACCGTTCCAGCCAAATGTCATCAAAAAAGCATGAACACCAATAAATACTGTAAAATTAATTAAACTTGGTAATAAATGCTAACTAAAGTAAAGTTAGACTACAGGACTGTCTGGTTGTGTTGTTTTACAGTGATATTAATCACAGTGGGTATTAAACTTTATGCAGAGAAGTAATATTATGAAAGTATTTACACTTGTATATCAATGGCAAACAGTTATTATACAAAATAGGTAGTTACCATGGTGATATATTCTGACCTTTTTCTTTCAATTTCACGCAAGAAAAAATATTTTATTCACCTTTCAGCTGATCGTTTCCATTCACAAAGCTTGCTTCCACGGCACCGTCATATTGATGACGTCATACTCGGTAAGTCGGTGTAGATCAGTTTGGTCTGAGTTTCCCAGCCGGAGCTCTGACTTCAAGTGCCGTTCAAACACATTTTTCCAAGTAAGAAGTTGGAAAAATCTGAGTTCCAAGGTCTGTGAACGCAGCATAAATGCTGTTTTGAAGGAATTTCCATGGCAACATGAGGAGAAATCTTGGGGTAATAGTAACAGGAAATGTTTTGAAAATATCTGGTGTGAAAATGGTCAAAATGATGATATGAGTATGAAACATCATGGAATTCTAAATATATTATCAGGTCAGCCTTTGACAGCCTTGCACTCGCCACAGCTCATGTATCTGCTCATAATGGTACAGCCAACATTGTAGTTGGAGTTATTTTTGGGCTCCACTTACATGCTGCACAACTCATTACACACACACACACACATACACACACACACACACACACACACACACACCCCACTCCTCCATTTCTGACAAAAGCTCTCCAGAGTCGGTCTGGCTGTAGTCATCTCACACCTTGTACTCTATTTTAAGCCTTCAGACGGGGGCCTCCTCCCCCTGAACGGACCCCAGTCTCGCTGTGTGGGCCAGGACTTGGGCCTCAGCTCACCAAAGATATTTACACACACACACACACACACACACACACAAAGCCTTCAGCTCTCGCCAGCTAGTAAGGAGGTAATACAAGAGATAACCTCCTGGATGATAAGACTCACAGCCTGCTGCCTGGATGCATGGACGTGATGCAGACGTGATGCAGACATCTCCTATATGGACCATACAAGTGTCGTGACAACCGTGCACTTCAACTCCGGGACTTTCGGTGGCGCTGTAGGACAAAATTACTCTTAGCCGTGAACATGAAAACGAACCCAAAGGAGATAGCAGCACACTTCCTGTTCAGTCACAGCAAAACACAGAGGCAGCAAAAAGAGTTGTTTATTAATGAAGGGGAGGAATTGGTGTTAGTTGTGTTGGCTGCAAGGCGAAAAAGTTGTTCACCGTTGTTTGTTTTTCTGTCCCTCGCTCTCTCTTTACCTTTATGCCATGATCTCATGAACTGTGACATGTATATTTCATTTCATCTCTTTCTTTCCTATTTTTTCTTTCTATTTTTATCTCCTTCATTAAGAGTGTACTGTGCTCAAATAGTGCCGGGTCCTTTTTTTTTTTTTTTTTTTTTTTACGTCAGCTGCAGAGGAGAACAGCCAGGTCATTATTTATACTTTTAAAATATATGTAACCTCCATGCTTCTCATCAAAGTTTCTCTCTGCTGTGTTATACTTAATTACTTTCTTTAGTTTTCCTTTAAAACCCCGCTGACAATGAAAATGCACTTGTTGTGTTATTGTGGTTGCCTAGCAACCAGTAGTATACAGCCTGGTAGCAGCCATTTTCAACTAGATCTGAGTGTTTTTTGCTTTTTCTTTGCACTTTTAAAGCCAAATAGCCTTGCTAAACTTTTGTTGGAATCTTCTATTGCACAGTTATCCATTTCAGTTATCCATTTCGGATGGGGGCGGGGCTTGGATACATGGCGTACCTGCCCATCGCCACAAGTAAATTTTCAACCTGTGGGAACCACTGAAGTGTATATTCTATATGTGGCTATAGGCTAAATTTTGTCTGCCATTTTCTTGGCCAGTGGTTTAGCAAGCTTGAGATGTTTTGCTCAGACAGTAAACTCTCCTGCGTTTCAGGAGAGTTGAGCCGTTGGGCAAACTGTACCAACAACGATTACAGCGCCATCAAAGAATCGTAGTTTTCCATCACGGTGAGAGCGATGGATGCTCTCCATCCACTCTGTGTGTTTGTTCAGCTCTTCCAGGCACAAAAGAGGCTGTGGAGTAGAAACAGAAATACTGTTTACCAGCTAAGTGTGCCACGAGGGGCAAAATGATACAGTCCTGCAGGAGTTTAGTGCTCCAGGGTGGGGTTGCATTCCACAGTGGGCAGACAGCAGGAAAGCACCAAGCACCCCAGTTTCCTTCCCATTTTCATACAGACCTCAGATCTCACATTATTCACAATGCCGTGTCAGCATTAAGTTATGTACCGTGCAACAAGATACACAAGTACCCGAGGTTAAGGTCATTATGTACTTCTACAGTACTGACACACCCTGCTGACCTCGTTTAAAGGACCATACCACCAATTTTGCATGTTTGAGCCTAATATATTCAATTTTCATACATGTAACGTTACTGACAATCATTTCCCAAAGCATACTACTGGAAGGTGAATTAAAAATGTTTTTCCTACCTTCCAGACCACCATTGGTTTCAGTTCATTCTGCTATTAAAATCAACTTATTGATACTTGAAACATTCTTGGGATAGGTAATCCATCATCACCAACAAAACGTGTATTCAGGTTTTTTTTTAGAAATTACGTAATTTTAGCTTTTAAGTGCAATAAAAAGTGTGGAGTGAATGTATGCCTCCACCAGAGAATATAGTCCCAAAAGAAGACCTATGTTTATGGAAAAATTTAAAGGACCATGACTTCATAAGGCTGTGTAACTATTAGCAGGAGAAACATGGATTTTTAAGGTGGGTGTATTGCCTGAATATTTGATTTTGAAAGATTCAGAGGTTTTGCAAAATATCAGGAAAGCTGAAATTTTGAAGTTCTGTATTGCTTTAATGTGCAAAAAACACGTTGCTGCAGCACCACTGTGCACACTGAGTGAAAATAGACAAGTTTAGGCATCGTCTCAGCCATGTCAGGTTGTCTGCTATTTGATGGTTGTGTCTCAGCAGACATGTCGGCAGAGAAATTCATTTGTTTTGCCTTTTCATCACTATTATCTCACATTTTATAAACTTCTGCAATTCAATACTACAGTAAAACTGAAAGAAAAATCTTTCCATATTGATCTCTGGCACAGAATTTATCACGTTGTTCTGTAGCATAAAAATGTCTGAGAACTCTTGATTCAAAACGCATGGTGTTCTTAGGATTCTGTTCCTAATGCTGTTTCCGTGAACTTTTCACAGATGACTCAAGTCAGAGAAATCTTACCTTAGCCTGTTTCTTTCCCCTCTTATACAACACACTGATGCAGGAAACCTTCTTTACCACCTATGATAGAATAGATTATGTACCTGGAGGTGGATGAATATGCAGAGGTGTGTAGTAAGGTGTTCCATTTACTCCGTTACATTTACTTCAGTAACTTTTTTCACAAAATTGTACTTTACTGAGTAGTTTTATCGCAGGATACTTTTAACTCATACTTGAGTATATTTATGAAGAAAAACATATACTTTTACTCTGTTACATTTGGTCGCACTCTTTGCGTTACTTTTTTATTAATTGCAAAACATCGCTCCGACGCAACGAGTCAAAATTCTCCGCTTTCTCCACTGCAGCAGAGAAAGTGAAAGCGACTGCNGTGTGTGTGTGTGTGTGTGTGTGTGTGTGTGTGTGTGTGTGTGTGAGAGAGAGAGAGCTTTGGTCCAGTCACATTCAGCATCCCGTCATCTCCATGACAACGATGGGTTGACACGGCTTGATAGGTGGGCCGGCCGGTGCCTTTGCATATAATATAATATGAATTAAAATGAACTTAAACTAAGCAAACACGATTTTTTTTCTTTCATAATTTTCTTGGCGCTTAGACGAAAAATGGATTCTAAAAAGAGAAAGGCTGGCGCAGAGAAACAGCGACAATTATGTAATTATTCATTCCTGGAATCATTGGCATTTTCGTCTGGCCATATTCACCACCCGACCCCAAAGTCTAGTAAAACCAGCAGCTACATAACGCATAGAGTCTTTGTCTGCTAAAAATGCGACATTTCAGCTTCTAAGAATCAACATGGAACTTCAGGAAACGTGGCGGTAAGCTACAACATTAGCTACTTACCTAGCTGCTACTAATGCTAACTCAGGTTTTCCTGTTTTATTCTGAGTAAATTCATGAAGCTAACCTAGCTATTTAACTAGCTGCTGCTGCTAATGCTAACTCAAGTTTTCCTGTTCTATTCTGAGTAAATTCATGAAGCTAACCTAGCTAACTGTCTTGGGGCCAGAATTGTCATGATTTGTTATGTGGTAAATATCTGATTTATTACTGTCTACTGTTTCTTTATATGATATGATTTGGATTGTATTAGAAGCTACATATGGCTACTTTGTATTTTTTTCCTCAGATGAGCCTTTATAGCTTGTTGATTATTCTAAAGAATAAGCTTGATCAAAGTTACTCACAACTCAAGTAATCTTTTTAATAGATACTTTATTACTCTCACTAAGTAATTATTTTGGTGACTACTCTTACTTATACTTGAGTTACTATTATCATAAAGTAACAATACTTTTACTTGAGTACAGTTTCTGGCTACTTTACCACCTCTGTGAATATGTGGAGCTGTGGGTTCAGGGTTAGGAGCAGCTTTAGCCGACGTCTCTAAGGACTCTGAAGGGTTGGGTTGAGGTTTCCTTCATGCTGCTGGCCTGATTTCTCTTTAAAGGAGATCTTTGGAATCTGTGGGCTGTTATCGCTGTTTTTGGTCACGATCCTGTTTACTGGATACTTCTACAGTCAGCAGTTCCTGTTGCATGGACGATGGGGGAGAGGTGGATGAAGATGTTTGGGTGTGGGGATCGGGTGGGGAGTTAGCAGCCAGATGCTCGGCCTGCAGCTGGCTGAGTGGGAGGGGAACTCCAATAAAAAGCAGCAGTGCCAGACAGTGAGAGGAGATAATCCATATTTCATTATTTCATTTGCATCGATTGCCCCGCTTTATTTTCTCCTCTTCCTCAGAACCACCTGCAGAGAAAAACAACAGAGCCAGATCATGAATAGTGCATATAAAATTTGAGAAGTGCTAACACTTGAGTGGAAAAAGAGAAGTCCTTTCGAGTCCATATCTTGGAGAACTCTGTGAAATGAATTCCCTCTACAAAAAAAATAAAAATAAATCTGTGCCCTCCCACTCACCCATCTTTCATCACTCTCACATAGAGAAGCAACAGGCACCTCTTCAGTTTGAATCCAACCAAAAGGGTTTTATTCTGCATTATTAAAATACTCTTCATAGCTCTCCTGATCATTCAAAATGCATTTTCTGATATTGTTAATTCATCCAACAAATGTTTGAGGTAAAAACACACGTTAAATGAACCGGCTTCAAAGAAACTCTTCATGGCTTTTTGGACTGGTAATTTAGCATGAAAAAAAGGCATGCTACCGAAATGTATCACAGATATCTGCCAAGTTTTAAATATTCATGATCGACTTGCAGCTTTGAAAGGGAACTCAGTCTAACACACACACACACACACACACACACACACACACACTCTACCAGAATGAGGATCTTGTGCATCGTCTCTCTGCATTTTTTATTCCTGCTCAATATTCAGTGGAAATCAGGTAGCCTTGTTTCTATTAGCTTGTAAATGAGCTGTTGTTTTTTATGGCTTTATTAATAATCTCTGATTAGAGATCTTAACTGCAACACAATGTGATCTGCAGTAAAACAACCTGTTCAGATACAGTTTAGCCTCGTTTCTCTCTTCCAGAGGCAGTGGAAGAGAGAATCGTGGCTTTGCCTTTGTCTCTTCAGTTTATTTCTCATAATCAGGCCTTCATAAAAATGCTCCGTGTTTATTGCCGCCTGCAGCGTGAGACGAGTGGGACCTCCGTCTTTTCTGAGGAGTGATGGGGAGGACATGGTGTCTCTGGACTCTGGTTGACCCTCCTGATTTCAGATTGGTGGTCATGTTTAGAGTTGGGTCTGTTTTTGTGAGGAGGACTGATCCAAGTCTGTCCTGATCCAGCTTCTTTAGCTTCCAGCTACATGGCAGATAAATCTGTGTATTTATGCAGCAGCAGGAAAAGACTGATTGATCCTGCTGGTCAATAGTGTCTACCTCTGCTGTAACAGATACAGCTGATTACATACTATTGATGATGTCACTGATCAATACTACACTGGTTGTTATTGTGATTCTCCTTTTTGTTATTAATATTCTCATTTTATTGCAGACTTTATGTATTAATTTAGCATATTTAAATCTGTATAATACATACAGTATAATAATATAACACTTAAAATCTGCATTCTTATTTTCATTTGAAACCTTTGCTATGTTTTAAAAGACCATACCTCCCATTTTACATGTTTGAGCCTAATATATTCAATTTTCATACATGTAACGTTACGTTACGTAACGTTGATAATCATTTCCCAAAGCATATTACTGGAACAGTGAATTAAAAATGTTTTTCCTACCTTCCAGACCTCCATTGGTTTCAGTTCATTCTGCTATTAAAATCAACTTGTTGATACTGTAAACGTTCTTGGGATAGGTAATCCATCATCACCAACAAGACGTGTATTCAGGTTTTTTTAGAAGTTATGTAATTTTAGTGTTTAAGCTCAATAAAAAGCGTGGAGTGAATGTATGCCTCCACCGGGGAATATAGTCCCAAAAGAAGACCTGCGTTTATGGAAAAATTTAAAGGACCGTGACTTCATAAGGCTGTGTAACTATTAGCAGGAGAAACATGGATTTTTAAGGTGGGTGTATCGTCTGAATATTTGATTTTGAAATAGTAAGAGATTTTGCGAAATATCATGAAAGCTGAAATACAGTTTTATCCTTTGGGAAATGATTGTCAGTAACGTAACATGTATGAAAACTGAATATATTAGGCTCAAACGTGCAAAATGGGTGGTATGGTCCTTTAATATGAACAAAAGACATATTGATCCACATGGTCTTTTCATCTACAGTATTTTCTTTATTTTATTATCTTAATGTTTGACCTCATTTTTCACTTTTTGCATCTAATCTTTGGAAAGCACTTAGAGTTGCACTTGGGTTCAGTAGGATGAGTTGCATTTACATCGGAAAATTGGTATTCAAACGATATTTGTTTGCTTCGTTGAGTCTGCGCTCCCTTGTTGCAGCAGCACTGTGCACACTGAGTGAATATAATAAACATTCTCCTACTATATTATGTTGTAAACATGATGAAATAGCTAAAATGCTTTAAAGATTTCTGTCAAAAGCTTCAATTGCAAAAATACTGATATCAAAAATCCCTTTTGGTCCGTTTCAATACAGACAATAAATGCCAAAAGACAAACATTCATATTTGGGAATGAAGATGAATGCTCCTGAAATAGATGGAAAAAATCAGAATAAGAGGCTGCTGACCTGACCAGTGCACACACACACACATGCACACACATGCTAACACACTGCAGGAAGGTCTTGAGCAAAGCAGGGTAGAATAGACGTAATCTCATGTTTCTTTTCATCCATACAGAGAATAATAAATAAAGCATGTTGTAGCTGAAGCCTCCTGATAGATTTATCCAGCTGCACAATGGCTTCTTTATGAAACACACACACATCCAGCCTCACCTTATCTCATGACCCCGTTGAAGGTTAGCAGTAATTTGCCAAGGATTTCTGCATCAGCCAATTCTCACGGCCCGTCCTCCGCCTCTGGCCACGCCACCACGCCGCTGCCCGCACTGTGAGCCCAATCCTTTAAGAAGAAGCTGGCACGAGGCCGTAAAAAAATCCCCAGAGGGAGGGGTAATCACGCTTGATCGAGTGCGTATTTTAAAAGCGGCTGCCATTACTATGATGGACTGCGTCGGCTGTGCGAGTTGTTATCTGCGTGTGCTACCTGCAGTCAGACAGCGGCTCTCAGAGCGGTGATGGAAGAGGACTTAAGGGCTGCAGGGCTTCTTGAGGAGGTCACGGGGAGTTTCTGTCAAAATGAGGCATTGTTTAGTTGAGATATTTTGCAGTAAATTAAATTAGAGGGTGTATTAGACTGAGCACAGTCACAGGTTTCCATCTCGCCCTGTTACCTCTCTGTGGATCATGTAGACAGTTATACAGTTTGTACTAAATCAGGAAAACAAAAAAAATCAGGGATCTTGCCAGAGGGAGCTCCCTGGTATAAAACCTCAAATGGGGCTTCATATGGTTTATTTGGCAATCTGTGAGAAGAAATGTTTCAGGATACTTAACGTGCCAAAACAGTGCCGTATTGTTTTGGAACAGGCTGTCTTCTTGAAGAGCCGTACACCCATCGCTCCCGTCCCGCGGGAGGACTTCAAGCATTTTAGCAAAAAAACCCTCTATTATAACTTCCTTCATCTACAGAAAGAATGAGAGATGGGTGGGTACGTCACCCTGCGGCTGCACGCTCAAACTGCCTTCCAATAAAGATTGTTAGGGGGGACGACACTAAGCGTTGCGCTCGTAGCCTCAGAGGAAGTGGAGCATATGTCCCATTGTAAACTCCCTGAAGCTCCAGCAGACCTCACATGAACCGAACCTCCGCCTGTAAGCCCCTCATCATCACCAGCCCTCCGACAGAGTCCTGCTGACAGGAACCCACCCTCCAGGAGCCCCACCCCCCCACTGCCACCCGCCGACTGCTGCCTCCCGCCTCAAATGTGTCTGTATAGCAGTGGATTCTCGTCTCTTTCTGCCTCGCCCACTGTCCAAATAAAGAAATCTCGACCGCCAGTCCTGACCCCACTCCAAGGCCCATTGTTTTAGTTTTACTCCACGGGCTCCAATTCGTTTCTCCATCTTTTTATTTTGATTTCTCCTCTCCCGCTCCATGCTCTCCCACCGCCAGCTGAAAAATCTGCTTATTATTTATTTTCCTGGTTTCCAAGTTGCTGTTTTTTGACTGGATGCTACCATGAATTCCACACTGAGGGTGACTTACTGCATCCAGTCTGATCCCAGGCTGTGAATCTTGTGGAAAACATATGGGGAATGTGACTCTGTGTGTGTGTGTGTGTGTTAGTGCATTTGTATGTACGTTGTGTAATTGATGACAGATGCAAGAAATTAGCCAAGGTTTCAAAACATCTCCCAGCCAATTTGAACAGGAATATCAGCTTTTTCAGAGATTAAGGTGGTGTCGGATGTTGCTGAGGGTCGAGCCGGGGTTTCCATCTGTTACTAGATAGTCAGCTCACAGTGGGTAAGTAAGCTAGGATGCCCTGTCGGGAAGCAATCAAGCTTTAGCTGCAGGTTTTTTCTGACTGGGTGGCTGAAGCCTGGAGGTGGCCTCAGTTTCGGAGGCTCTGAGTCTGTCCGCCAGGCTGACTAACCCAGTTTTATCCCGTCTCTAGGTGCTGGTACAAAGGAACAAAAAGGGCATGTTGATAGAGGGTGGGGGTGAAGGGGTGGTGGTGGGGGGTTTCTGGGAAGAGGTAAGAAAAGCAGGGCTGGGGAGGGAACGATGGAGGCGTCTGATCTCTTTCACGCTTGGCCTCCTAGTTTCAGAGAGGGAGAGAAGCCCAGATTTGGCCCAGATCAGTTGCCAGAGAGAGAGAGAGAGAGAGAGAGAGAGATTATAGTTCCATCATGCCCAGCTGCGTCGCCAGGGCTCCTCTCCACACACACACACACACACACACACACACGGCCAGCTACACTTCCTGTCATTCCAGACTTTGGGACCTCTGCCCTGGCTGTAACTGAGCTGAGGCCTTGGATGAGGTCTGCAGCCCCTCCCCTTTACCCTGAGACGGCGTGCCGTTCTGGGCTGCCGCCATGCATTGTCAGCCTCCCTGGTTCCCCTTCCTCGTGTTGACTTCCCCTGTCTCTCAAACAAGCCTCGTTTGGCTGATGTTTCTATCGCATGGCCACGGTACAGAGNTTTTTTTTTTTTTTTTAATGGGTCACCCTTGTGTATGAGTTCTGACATGCCCTCCCTCTCACTCTCTTCAACTTTGTCATGTGACTCCTCCGTGGAGGATTGCCAAGAGGGCAGACGGTAGAAACAGAAGGGGCTGATGGGAAATTGGACGACCCAAGGTTAGCCAGGCATCTTTTGCTGGAGGATTAATTGTGTAAGAGCCATGTAATGATTGCTGGCATTTCTCCGGAGTGAAATCCGGTTACTCACGACACGGGGGTCACACCACGTGCACATGTGTGTACGTGTGTGTGTGTGTGTGTGTGTGTGTGTGTGTGTTCCTGTGGAAGGAAGGTGACTCTGATCATGTGGGTATACACAACCAGGTGGTGATCGGACTGGATCAGCTGTCTCAACCTGAAAATAACCACCGTCTGTGTCCCATTGTTCTTAGACTGTGATTGTGCTTTGTCTGTGTTTGAGCTGATAAAGTTTTGCTCATGCACACATGACAATTACAACATAAAACATGAAGCGCTGTTTATTGAAAAAAATTCACGTGAAAACGTTTCTTTTGACATTTTGATTTTTTGCTGCTATGCATGAGTTCTGTCATTATTAGTTTTCAATCCTGTAGAACCATCAGCAGAACCAGACTTGTTATACTGGTTATATTGGTGATATTGGTGTACATGTTGTAAATTGATATACAAAAGAAACTCCAGTATACACACAATCTGCATTTTTATGTTTCACTAACCCTTTTCTTTCACAAATTTTGTACTATATATATTTTTTTGTTGTATTAGAATTGTTTTAGGGTTGAGTATTGAATTTCTGTAGCAGCTTTAATGATCAAAATTTGCTCCATTTATTGTCTAGAAGGTTTGAAGTTGAGTCACTGGACTGGAAACTGTTTTGCACAAAGACGTTTTACCATTCACCCAAAAGGCTTCTTTAGTTTTAACTCTATTAAATCACTTTCCTACTAGAGTAAGAACTTTGAATGAATGGTGAAATGTCTTTAAATTATCCAGTCCAGCGAATCAACTTTAACCTTTCAGATAGCTTAACACCTGGATGAGAGATGAACCTTCACACTCTGTTTATTCTTCAATTTTAGGATTTCTATCCTCAATCCGTATTTCCAAATTTTAGTGACGCTTACAAAAAAATGTGGTGTTTATGTATGCATGTGTAAGATGAATATTGGCCAACATATCAGTTTGTTACGTTCTTAAATAGTGTTATCTGGACTTATGCAGCACAACTGAAAGCATGGCAGCATAGAAGCAATCCTCTCCTGACAGTTTCCACCAAATTGCCCTCTAAGTTCACAAAACTCACTTAAAACTTATCTCAAAAGAACCAACAAGGGCTAAATTATGACGAAAGACGAGCAGAACAATGCCAAAGGCAAGAAAACGACACAAAACATAGAAAATTTGCAAGAAGACCAGAGTCGTGAGTCCTCTCCCGCTAGCTGCAGCTAATGCTAATCACAGAGAAGATAAAGAGGGAGAGATGGAGGTTAGCTGAAATCTGTATTCCCTGAAATAAAAGGTTTTTGACGAGATAACAGGCAAAAACTTAAAAAGTGTTATCAGCCTCAAAAATCCAGGACTGACCACTACGACTATTAGTCGCATCATTAGTGCTTTTGTTTGCGGTGGACCCTGCAGCTGCACAGACCTCAAACTCAGCCTGAGTTTTCTTCTTCTTGTGTCCAAAAAGCTCCTTATCTGCCCATGTCGTTTCTCCTTTTCCATCATTTTACTCTCTCTCTTGCACTGAGCAGCTTATTGAACACGGTGATGAATGAGTGTGGATTAATGGCAGATAGGAGGCTGCCGCTAATTGACACCGCCGTATCGCTTCATCTCCCGCCTTTGTCCTCTTCCTCCTTCTCCTCCTTTCTTTTCCTCAGCACAGCAATCCATTACAGGCCAGATTAGGAGCTCTTAAGAAGCCATATGTTGCTGTGTGATCTATTGTAATGAAATATACTCCATATCAGATTGCTCAAGGGCTCTTGTCAAGGATATTGTTGTTTGGAGGATTGATCATATTAAGTATGGTGGAATTACCCCAAATTCTAACACTGCAGATGCAGGTAAAGGGACATTTTGCATTCTTTAGTCTTCTGGCAAGCAGATATATGAAATGATAGCCTGCATACGTGATACTATAGTAATCAAAGCTGCAGCCGTTCAGGGATTCCTTTGTGTTGTAGTCTTAAGCCTCATTTATACTTCACGCTAACTACGCCTACACGCACTTAAAATGGCAGGCACATGTTTTTAGTGTCGGTTTGACGCATCGTTTGTGCACATCATCCAGAATTAATGCAATGCTCTTGACGCAGCAGTATCTACAGAAACCACAGGGGGCAGTGTTGTGAATATTTGTCATGACGTGAGCAGCACAAATGNGCAGTATCTACAGAAACCACAGGGGGCAGTGTTGTGAATATTTGTCATGACGTGAGCAGCACAAATGGGGCCAACAGGTAAATAAATAATGTTTATGCCCAGGAACGGTGGATAAAAATTAGTCTTCTTTTGGCTAAATCCGATGCATTTACAGCATGGCTATGCATGATGTTAATTAATGTCGATGGTCCCTGTAAAACTAAATAAATCAATGAAAAGTGTGCAGGACTGTATTATTACCTGTGCACAGATAACCGATGACAGACAGAGAAATGGCTGCAAGTTTTGAGGAGAAGCTGATCGGCTGTAGAAAAGTCGATCTCGTGTAGGATAAGCCGATCCCCTGGTTTTTACCTGCAAATATAATTTTTAAAGAAACCGGTATATTGTTCCATCAATTTATTTGTTTAGCAGATTACCTGTTTTTCTGGGTATTGTCACAGTATTCCTGTGATTTTCTGAAAATAATCCACGTACCGGTAAACATGATATTTATGTCAGCAGCTGATTACCGTAACTGACCAATCACAGCAGAGCTTACTGGCCGCTGCAAAATGTTTAGTCAGGAAATATCTCATTCTAAGATATGATTTACTATTTTCCAGATGAAGATGATTGGGTGAGTGCTCTTTATGATTGTTCGTTGCTGTAAATGCTTGTGTAGCTTAACCCTCCATGGCTGCTAAATTGTGTCTGTAAAAGTCACAGCGCCTCACATCGCCGCCTGGCGGACAGAGCGCTAACCCTCCAGATCCGTACACGTACGTACACGATTCCGCTCATGATGCGCTACACAAGCGCACATGTAGGCATAGTTAGCGTGAAGTGTAAGTGAGGCTTTATCTATAGGGACTGGATCAGACAGGTGAGTGTTGTATCTACCTGTCAGACCCTGCCAGAGCCGAACAAACCAGGCAGAATAAAGAGCGGGTTTGACAAATCCTTTGCCTGCTTCTGTGTAACACCTCAGCTCCTACAACAGCAGCCTGAACACAAAGGTTTAACAGGCAAAGCTCCCACAATCTCCTTTCTCTCCATCAGAAATGGTATTGAGCTGCTGGCAGGGCTTTGCAGCTCCTTCTGCCTGGAGTTGCATTAAGGTGTGGCTTTTACTCCTAATAAACCAGGTATTTGACAGGTATGTTAGAGAAGGTTTAGGAATGTGTTGTATGAATGTGTTGACCGTTGCCAAAGTGTCAAAAAACAAGATTGACGCCTATAGAAATATACTGATCTGCCCTGAAAGCCTTGTTTTGATTGGTCCTTTACCACTATTTAGCTGCACATATACACCTGGTTAGACACACCCACCAAGCGTGTTTGCCCAGCAATGTCTGCCCAGCCGGCCAATTTTTGTTTTTTTAAGGAAGCCTCAAAGACAGTATTTAAAATGGCCTGTTTTCACTCAGTATGCACAGCAATGCTGCAGCAGAGTAGAGTAGTTGTGGATCAATGGCTTTTTTCTTTTTTTGCATGGAAAAAGGTACCAATAGATCCCTAAATGAATATAAGCACATAGAAATCATCAGTCATGTCCCCTTTAGAGCATTGGTGACTGATTTTCTTGGTCAGGACTTCATCTATCAGTGAATTTGTCTCTGAATTAAACCAAAATCCTTCTGATCACGTGGTTAGTTATCTAAACCCACTCGACTGAATGGCTGTCACTGCATTTGCATAAACCCCCTTTTCCTCATCCTGTATCAGCCACTTTATCATCAGAGGTCACCTTTAACTCACTATGATCCAATTCTGCTGCCCTTGACTTATGCTTTCCTTCCCCAATCTGAGTCACTTAGAAACAGCCTTGTATTCTCCCAGGACAGTCAGACAGCCATGCTAGCCTGTGGCCAGACGGCTTGTAATCATTTATTTAGGGGCTGTAATGTGGAGTTCTGCTCTCTTACTTAGTGCGTGCAAAGAGGAGAGGGAGAGCAAGGAAAGTGAGCGAGAGACACCGCATTAAGCTTGGATCAAGAAGCCAGTTTGTCAGCGAGTCTCTAAGGACCCCCTCCCTCCTCACTGGCTGTTCAATGCTTTGCCAACAGTTTGTGTTCTCAGCTAGCGTAGGATGCTGCTGCTTTCTTTACTTATTCCTGTTTTGAAGGAATATAGATCCTCTGAGCTGAGAACCGACACAGGACTTTGGTTAATTTGTCCAGATTTTTGTGAGTTGAGGATGTAGAATATTTGCATGGCTTCCTTCATCAGGAAGAAAAGTTAACACAGTATGTATAGTATCCTATGCAAATGTGTTAAGTTTCTAAAATGGATTTTCTTCCAATGCTTTCTTTGTATTATAAGTCTGCTTGTAGATGTCTACAGAAGAGTATCAGCACAATAAACAAATGCATTTAAAGGGGACATGTGTTTTTTATTTGCTCTAATTTTTATGCTGCAATACAAGAAGGCACTCCAAGAGTGCAAACCTCCCCAACGATTTTATAGGCTAAAAACTTTGTGATCCAGAATATGATCCGCATCACCTCCAAAAGTTAATCACATCTTCCTCTCAATATTATCCATCTGTCCCCTAAATGTCATCCAAATCCGTCCATTTGAGATATCTGGGTAAAAAAACAAAGCAACGCCGTGACTCATAACCTCCTTGGTGCAGGTAATAATGGAGATGAAACTGCCAGGAGTAGTACAGTGCATGGTTAGCGAGCCAGAGTTTGGCCAACGTACGTGTTTTGTTGTTTATTGGTGTTGACAGCTCATGCTTGATGAAACTGGTCCCTCAGAACAGACTCTAAAATGGTCTGTTTTCACTCATTGTGCACACAGGTGCTATAGCAAGGAGTAGATCAGGTTTTTTTTTTTTTTTTTTTTGCACATTTAAGCATTGCAAAGTTTTCAGAATAGATCCCTAAATAATTATAAAGACATCTCCTTTAAGATGTGGGATTTGCTGTACATTATTTAATTTAATCAGTAAATCTTCTTGTTTCAGGTTTTACTGAAAAATATTATGAAATTGTAATACAAACTAGTGATTTCCATGTGCAGTTTTTAATTTTTACATTTTATTTTAAACAAGTTTTTATAGTAAAAAACATTTTTTCTTTTAACTATCATCTTATTTAGATGTTTGTTGAGTTTTTCTTCACTTTAGATGTTCAGTTAATTATAAATTTGCTTCTGCAGCATTAAAGACAAAATAAAGTTTAAAGGTTCATGCACTCGCTCTCAGACTCCACAAACAAGCCTGTACCCACTGCTGCTTTAATACGGCTCTGACTCAGGAGGGTAATTTNAGACTCCACAAACAAGCCTGTACCCACTGCTGCTTTAATACGGCTCTGACTCAGGAGGGTAATTTACTCTCATAATTGAACTGAACAAGGATGTTGATTGGAGGTAACTAATAAGTGCTGACCTTTTCTGAGTAATGAAAGCCTTTCCCGGTATGACCTCGCCGTTTAGCCTGAGGTCAGGAGTGGAACACGCGTTCGCTCGGCCTGATAACGGTTTGGTGTGAGTGTTTTGTCTTCGGACGCGACAGAGATTCTTCCAGTCATTAACCTCAGTAATGAGACCGTGGACTCTTTCTGCGAGCTTAATGACCTGATTCCACTCAGCTCACATTGGTAATTGACTCCATGTGATGCCGGATAGATGAAGCAGGTAAACACACAAACTTTTCATTGACTTTGTGCAGCTGACGGAGTTTGTGTTTAAACTCAAAACAAGTCAAAGACTTGAATGTATTTAGAATGGTTGTAAACTTTGATTTAAGAGTGAACAACATGCTTTAAAACAAGACGACCTCACATATTTTCTTAAAAAAAAGAAGCTAAATGTGCTTGTTACCAAGCTCTCTGCAGTCTGTCAACCTAATGCACTTTTCCTCAAGCACTCAATCAGCCAATCACAGGGCTGCAAAGATAATACGTCACAGCTGCTCCACATCAGTCATCAGTTTAACACAGGTTCTCATGATTAAACCCTCTGAAAGCTCAGCTCTTCTGATTTTATCCAAAATTATGTCTCAATATAAACGGTTTTTGTTTCCACAGTATTTGCAGCACACGCATTCATGAACAAACTTTATACAACCAGCTAAATAAAATGACAGAAGTGGCTGCTTATAGGTTTTGCTCAGATATTAACGACCAGTCTTGATTTACTAATTGCACTATTGTACCTGGGCGTTCGAGGAGCGGGAATCTCTCACCCAGTCGCTTCTCCCGAGTTTTCTTCCATTTTTTTCCTTATATGATATGAATTTTTAGGGAGTTTTTTCTTGGCTTCTTAGAGAGCATGGGCTGGGTTGAGAACCATTGATGCGTGGGCCTTTATCAGACATGATATTGGGCTTTCCAAAAAATAAAAAATAAAAACTCGAATATGCACAATTTATATCATTGTTTTAATCAGTTTATTTTAGTTTTTTACTTCCCATTTCTGTCAGTTTACATTCTCCTGTGTTGGTACGGGCCACTTAGCCTCAAAACTAGGAACAGACTGCAGGGTATCGTTAAAGTGTGCAGCACGACCTTGTTTGACCTTTCTCATCTGTACAAAGTTAGGACTTTAAAGAAGGCCCAGTCTATTCTGGCTGATCCTGGCCTGAACTTCTTCTTCAGGGATTTCTGACTGACTGCAGATACATGCAGGACTAACAGACTTACATTCTCTTTTGTTCCAGCTGCCATTGGCCTTTCAAATAATACAATGTGATTCTATTTTGTATTTACTATCCATTTATTATCGTTTGACATATGATTGTATGGTATCTGCTGGCTGTACAACAATTTGCCCATCGGGGATAATAAAGATTTCCTTGACCTTGTTTAGAAGAGTGCTGCATTTTATAACGTTTCCTGTGTTTAGAGTCCGAAAACTAATCCAAAAAAAACTCCATTTTTGTTTTACTGTTTATATGTACACAGCAGATATCAGATAGGTGCGCAAAAAAAATTGGAATCCGATCACATGTATTTTATGGTAGTGCGAAATCAGATTTGAAACTATTTCTTAATTCATTGTACCTCAGAAATGAGAAGCAATAAATAGGAATTGGCTCATTAATGACCAGAATGTTCAAACTAAACAAAGAGGACGTCTCAATGAAAACTTTAGTTTTGTTTGATGGATCAAAAGAAGCTGCATTTTAATATTTATGAGTTATTTTCCCTTTTTAAAACATCTGTTGCATTTTAAGGGGTTTTATCTTTAAGCTGTTACTGTGTCTGTATGCTGATCGATTTAAAGAAAATGCTTCTAAACATCCAATAGAGACATTACTGTTTACGATGTGGACAGCCATGTTGAAATGATGAAAAATACTGAACTTGGGGTTGAGGAAACTTGCCCAACTTTCCAAGTAGGAATTTCAAATCTTTGCTTTTTCCCAGTTGGAGGACGGAAATTACAACTTCCAAGCTTAAAACTAGCCTAGAATTTGGTAAAGGTAAAAAAAAAAAAAAAAAANAAAAAAAAAAAAAAAAAAAGAGTTGTCATTTACAACACTATCTGTCTGCAATCCTACACCTAGCTCAAACTGCTGTCAATTAGCTTAGCATCTCAAGCGTAGCACAACTAAACTAAATTTAACCTCACAAAGAAATCATTTACTGCACCATTCTCTCTCTCTCTGAAGAACAAAGTTTGACTTTTTAGTAGCATGCTAGCTCAGGTTCTTCGCCCAGTTGGAACGTGGCGGCTTCAGCATAGTGGGAATAGCAGAAAGATGGCAGCGTGAAGCATGCGTGTTCCTGGCCTGAACAGCAGGAATGGCTGGAGATCAGCGAGGAGCGTGCAGGGCTTTGAAGCTCAGAGAAGTTGGCCGATCAATGGAGAGAGAACTGTTCAATTGTTAAGGTCTGCAAAGAAGTGAGGAAACCAGCTATCTCCCTCCATGATGGCGTGCTCGTAGCGAAGAGAACAATTCTTCAACTTTGCTTTCAACGTCTCTCCCTCTTTCAGCCTCGCTCTCTCTCCTCGGCTTTCTCACTCTTCCTTTCTTCCTCCGGCTCGGTGTAATTGGTCTGAAAAAAAAAAANGAAAAAAAAAAAAAAAGGCTGCTCGGTTCGGTTGCTGTTACCATGTCGCTTAAACTGCAGAGAGTTTACAAGATAATGAGAGAACTGTGCGGAAGATAAGTTAAACTGAGACTGTAATATGGTCAGAAAATTAGAATTTTATTAGTTGTTGAATTGTGAAATAAAAACTAAATGGTTAGTTTTCCTTCTCAGATCAACTATCTAAAATGCCTGCAACCCTCCTTTCATCCTGCTTTATTTCTTTTTAACTCCAGCTTCCACTCTGCCTACTATTTCCCTCTCTCACCCACCCTCTTCATTACGTTCAATTTCCTCTCCCTCTCTTTGATTCATGCTGTTTCGATTGCCCGAAACGCCTTTCTTTCCCTCTCGTCATCAGGAGAGCTGTAATTACGTAACTCTCATGCATGCCAGCGGACCGTGGCAGGGCGTTTTCCTCCAACCACTGGCTTCATATTGTTTTCCATCAGCAGGAAACACATTTTTATTTAGCAGCCACGTGGGGTCATGTGGGTTATGAAAAGCTTTGACTCTGTTCTGACTTTTTCATCCTTACTTTATGGATGTCTTTTCTTTATATCCACAGCCTCCCAATGAAATATGAATCAAAAACAGAGCTCCAGGCTTCTGCTTGCCTTGAAACAAGCTCTAACTCAGTTTGAAGTCTCAAGAGGTGAAGAGTTGCTTACTACTCTGCAATGCAGTATTTGGGTATAATATCAGGGCCAAAGGAACCATGACTTGTCAGGATTAGAAACAAACTAAATTGCTATATATTCATAGTTCTTCTATCGATACTGTGGAGGATGCAGATGTGTTTTTTCCGACTGCAGATGTGTTTTTTATTTTAATGCTCTTTGACACCGAAACGTCTTCAAAAACAGCTTTCAGTGCTTTCAATTCATCTCCATTTGTGCCAGTTCTTCTTTTCCAGATGAATATTCATGTATTTTTATAAGTTGGAGATGTTACCGTGTCTACACAAGTTTACACGATGTTTTCATTTAAGGAAGGGTCTATTTCAACCTTTGCCTTTAATCTGTAAAAAAACCCCCAAAGATCTGCTTCTGCTCTCCTTGTTGCAGCACTGCTGTGTATGCTGAGTGAAAACAGGCTGTTTTAGGGACCGTTTTTTCAAAAAAGCATGTAATGGACATGAATAAGCAGAATACAGGATGCATGTAAACACTTGGCTCACTAGCCTCATACCTGGTGGCGTGTCTAACCAGGTGTGTAAGCAGGTAAATTAATGCTTGACATGTTGACATCAACATGTTACAGATGTAAAGGACCAATCAAAAAATGAAGCTTTCAAGACCTGTTGTTAATCTTTCCAGTCCTCACATAACTTATACTTTATATTCTACTGTTTTTTTCAGCTGTTTTTCACCATCTGTATTCACATTTGTCTATTTTCTTACGATTGTGATACTTGCTGTTATTTCATACAGATTACTATTGACGTATTTCACACTTCATTCCTATCTTTCTGCCTGATCTGCTCTGGTGTTGCTTTGAATATCGTTTATGTTCAATACTTTTCATTTGCAACGTCTTCTCTGTTTTTCTCTGCTGGATTATTATTCGTTGCAGCAGTGGCCTAATCATGTTTTACATCTAAATGAAGATTACATGGAGTTTGAATGATTTTCTCCACGCTGTTGAATGCCTGCATAAGAAAATTCATCGATCGGTCCTCTAACGTCTCTCCTCCTCTTGGTGCAGGAGCAGAGCCCCAGTAACGCCACATCCCTGGCCATGATGCAGGAGCCGCAGGAAGTGGTGGAGGAGACGGTCACCATCGAGGAGGACCCTGGCACCCCCACCTCCCATGTGTCGGTGGTCACCTCAGACGACGGCACCACACGGCGCACGGAAACCAAGGTAACGAACAAAAGAGCAGGCGGCTTATCTGCAGGCACAGGAGAGGGAGGTGCTGATCCTTGATGTGAAATAAATCCTCAGTCAAGGGTTCAGGAGTTCCCTGTTCAATAGAAGCTGTTTTCATTATTCTGCTGAAGGCTAAAAGGCTTCTCTCCCTGAAATCTGATTTGGTGTTTTGCATGATATGCGACCTCACAAGTTTGTGGAATGTAATTGTTATTATGGTTCCGCATATTCAGACATGAAACATTATAGGTTTGAATCTGTGTGGTTTGTGTGGCTGTAGATATATAGTATGAAATTCATTCATCCAAATGGCTTCGTCAGTCCAAATTCATCATTTGGATGAATGGCGAAACATTTCAGAATTAAAAAAAACTTGAATCCAGTTGACCTGACTGAGTTTTCATACTATATATCTACCCGCCTGGATGATTGAGAATCTTCATCAAAAAATGGATGAGAGCTATTTAAAAATATGATCAGAGTTAGAAACTTTCACATGCAGAGAGACCTCTGATATGTTGTGTGAGCGTTTATCTCTCCATCAGGACACGTGTTTTTGTCGGGCGATCACAGAGAAGCGGGACTTTTGCTTCTGTAAAGGCAGCCTGTTGTCACACACAAACATGTCTCAATTATGTTATAACGAGAAACTTAACATGTTATAACGAGAAAATTAACACGTTAAAATGAGAAAATGATCACATTATAACGAGAAACTTATCACATTATAACGAGAAAATGATCACGTAATAACAACTTTCTCGTTATAACGAGAAACTACACAGTGATATTTTTTTCTACACCATGGCAGCTCAGCGCTTCCGTATTCTTGGATGAACCTCGTGAGACAAAAGGCGTTGAGTATTTTTAGATGTTTGAGGGGTTTTTAGGTGATACGAATGTCTAACTTTGACTTTCCACTAAACAAAACGTCTCAGAAAGTTAGCAGTAGCCTGAAGGTTGCGCCCATGGTCCATGTCTTATCTGCAGAGCTGAAATTCCGCCTGGTACTCCTATCACACTCAGCACCTTAATGCCTTTTGTCCCCTGGAGTCATCCGCCGTCCTGTATCAGCCCAAAACACCTCAGAGCCGCCGCATCATTCCAGCACAGGGCTACAGATGAGCTCAAAAGCCCAGAAAGTTCCTTTCATCCATTGGAATATTGCTTTAAATTACAGTTATGGATTCCTGCTTCCAAACAGCATGAACGCTCCACTCCCCAGCTCCCACCCTTAAGAACTCTAAATCCCATAATCCTGCAGCCTAAAGTGGTTTTTATCTCTCAGGGGTTTATTTATTATTTGGGTATTGTGTTAATAAGAAGCGACTCCCCTGGTGTTCTCCTGGTTTGCGGATCTTCTGAGCTCTTTTGTTGATTCGCCCTTTACTGTGTTCTGTTGTTTTTCTAAGGATATGTCGACTAACGTGAAGGTGAGTACACTTCCTTTTATGGCTTTACCACCACCTGTGTATATCTACATCTATATCTATATCTATATCTATATCTATATCTATATAGATAGATATAGATATAGATACAGTATATGCCACAACCGCGATGTGCAACACTGTCTGTGCAATCACAAGCCAACGCTGGAGTCTGTCCAATAAAATACTTTTTAACTCACCGCTTGCTGCTTCCACATATATTTCAGTATTTTCTCCATGGCTGCATGATATGGAGCAAAATGAGTTGTGCAATGGACCATTTGAATGACGCGGTAATGATAATCAGTGCGATAAATTTGTTTGTTTTTTTTTATGTCTAAGGAGAAAGGGAACCTTTTGAACATGCTAATTATGCTATTAGCTGGTTAAACTGAAATAAAAGTAAAAATTTACCAGTGAAAGGTGCAATCTGTGCCCCAAGCGCTGAAGTGTGTCAGCCGCCAGATTTCGTAGCTTTGATGGTGTTCGTAGCGTTTTCACACGAGATGATCTTCACACAAACTCCAGCTGGTCAAAGCCTCTCGCAATTCAGACCACGTTTCATTACGTCATTGTAATAACAATAATTAGTTATTGTGCGCCTGCTGGGGGGGGGGGNGGGGGGGGGGTGTCTTACCAGTCGCTACCACAGTTGATTGTCATGTGATGCATTTATTTTGATAGAATCCTTCACATTCGCTCTGTAAACAATGAGTGGAACTTGAAAATGGCGTCTCCTCATTTGTTGTTACACGTTTAGCAGAAATTACAAGATTTTCACAAATGAGCTGATATCATCAGACAGCATAGTTTAAAGGACAATTTTGCATGTTTGAGCCTAATATATTCAACTTTCATATGCGTAATGTTACTGACAATCATTTCCCAAAGCATATTACTGGAACATGAATTAAAAATGTTTTTCCTACCTTCCAGACCTCCATTGGTTTCAGTTCATTCTGCTATTAAAATCAACTTGTTGATACTGTAAACGTTCTTGGGATAGGTAATCCATCATCACCAACAAGACGTGTATTCAGGTTTTTTTAGAAGTTATGTAATTTTAGTGTTTAAGCTCAATAAAAAGCGTGGAGTGAATGTATGCCTCCACCGGGGAATATAGTCCCAAAAGAAGACCTGCGTTTATGGAAAAATTTAAAGGACCGTGACTTCATAAGGCTGTGTAACTATTAGCAGGAGAAACATGGATTTTTAAGGTGGGTGTATCACTTGAATATTTGATTTTGAAAGATTAAGAGATTTTGCAAAATATCAGGAAAGCTGAAATACAGTTTTATCCTTTGAGAAATGATTGTCAGTAATGTAGCATGTATGAAGATTGAATATATTAGGCTCAAACATGCAAAATGGGTGGTATGGTCCTTTAAAGGTGGAAATAAAAGCTAACATATATTAAAAGTAGAGCTGTTAAGATGGCCACAGTAACTTTTTAATCAGTTATTACTCTATTTTGCTTAAACTTGAGATTAATTCATATGCAACGGAAACGCAAAAAAGCTAAGCTGAGGTTATATTTACGTATATATATATATATATATTCTGCTAATGGATTTTCCTTGTTTTGCTGGACATTTTGATGGAAACAGTGATACTTCCATGCCGCTGCAGGCTTCCTGAGGAGAGCGGCGCGTATGCAGAGCTCCTACTCTGGGGACGATGGAACAGTAATTAAAAAGCTTGGTCTAATCCCTCATCAGGGAGAGCCCATTGCCCTCCAGCCTGTTTACTGCAAGGGGATTGGCCACACACACACTCTCTCATAAGATTTCATACATTTACACACACGTCTTATGCAGATGTAACACACACTCAAACACATGCAGTAAAACATCACGCTAATCAAAGGCTTTACAGCTGTGGAAGGGACAGGAAGGACACTTTTTAGGGGCTCGTCCCCCTGCTGGGAGGAGGGATTGTGTGTTTTCTGGAAGTCACTTTGAGGAGTAAAGCAGATTAATGCTGACGGTGAACTTTGGAAGCCAACGTCGACGAGGTGGTAAATATATTTCCACGTTGCTTAGGGTTTATATGAGGACTTTTACTTCGTTTTTTCGTTTCTGCGTCTCGACTTTTTGCTGATTTTTTTTCTGTCTGTATTTTACAGCAGCTTTTAAGTTTATTCATGTCCTTATCTCTTCTTTTGAACCAAATTCTTCCCAAACCATGCAATGCTAATGCATTCCGTTTCTCTGATGGTAATCCTCCATCTGACTGCTGCAAGATGAAACATCTTTCATCTGCTTGATTTGCTTGAAAATTTTATTTTGGTGGTAAAATTGTTGGTTTATGATTTAGTGTAGTTTAGTATCAATACATATTACTGAGAAATGGATGATGGTGCATTAGAGCCTTTAAATAATGACTTTATTTATATTTTGAACCGCTTCCACTCAAAGCGAATTGGCCCTTTCCCAGCATGCCATGCTGTCCTCTGGCCGCCGCCCAGCCGTCTTTCCTCCTGGCAGACGGTGTGAATGAAACGGCAGCCATGTTCCTTTACGGAGCTCAGACCAATAAAAGCAGCAGCGCTCCTCCTCCTTCCTCTGCATATGAGTAATGAGAGTGAAGGCAAACCACACACACACACACACACACACACACACAGCAGGGAGAAAGAAACCTGCAGTTTGAGGGAGTTGGTTATATGCTGCGTTTTCATCCAACTTATTTGCATTTTTAATGCGCATTTCTGGTTATTTGATTAAAGGAAATGCGAATTGATGCACGTTTCCATAAACTACATTATGAATTATCTCAGAGGTGATTTCATCCTACATAAACTAATGTCCACAGCAAAACACAGCATGCAGAGTTTAAATGAAACCCTTGGTGTGGAAGAATACTTATTACAGCTCATAAGCAGTTATACACGCCTTATAAATGCAGCCAACAAGCTAGCGATGCTAACGATAGCGCTAATGTTGGCGCTCCATAAACTCGTTAAGTGTACTGAGTACCGTGTGGTGGTGAAACTTTCAGTGTGGGTAAAACAATCGTTTACGCAGCATGTCAAGTTATTTGTAAAAAATTTATATAGAGTTTTTCGGAAATAACGAATAACGGATCCATCATTCTAAAGGCTCATCTTAATGCAAATAAACTGTTTCCATCCACTTTATTCGTATTTCATCTTATGCGAATCAGTTGATCACCCTCTGCTAAGCGCATAAATTTTTAATGCGCATTTTGGAGTTAAAGCGAATTAACGGTGTTTCCATCCAGGCTTTCTAATGCGCATATTCATTATTCGCATAAAAATAGTTGGATGGAAACGCTTGTATAATAATTTTTTGTCAACATCCCAAATTGCAGCTTCAGCAGTTAAATCTGTCCAAAAAGAGGAAGTTTGACTGGAGAACAGATCCTTTTTCTACACCAAACTCTATTAGATTTCTTTCATTTCAGACTTTAATGAGCAACTATATTGCGAGCTTTGATGAAGACGCTCAGTCTTCCAGCCGGGTAGCTGTACTGTATGAAAACTGATTCCAGTTTTTAATTCTGAAACTTTTCATCATTCATCCAAACAGCTTCGTCAGTCAGAAATAAATGAACAGAATGATGTTAAACCTCCATTAACTACAGTAACTATGCTGTCAAATCACAACAAACCTTCAATTCCAAACAAATATCATCTTGTTTTTAATAATGCATAGTGTAAAACGCATTATTCAAATTTCAAACAATGAATAAATTTCAACTTCTGATTTTTAAGGGTCCCTGGTTGGATGCAGGACTCATCCCCAAATTCCTCTGGAAGGGAAAACAGCTTATATTTTATGAGCTGTTTTAATAAATACATAGTGGAGGGCAAGAACAGCAGGTATCCTCTCAAACTAAAAACATGCTGATTATAGAGACTAATTTTATTCATAGAAGAGAAAAGTGAGATGGACAAGCAATAATATGGCCTCTGATACCCAAGATGTAGAGAAACAGCGTTTTAGGGGTTTGTTGTTAAAAAGAACTGTTTGTTATATATATTCAGGACACATGTAGTTTTGTAGCTTGTTAAGGACACGCACAAAAACACACACAAGCTATGCTAAGAAAAGGAAATTAGCAAATAAAAATGTCAATAAAGATAATACATAAATACTTCTCTTTCTTCATTCATGCACATTCTCTCCTCTTCTTTTGTTCTCTCTTTCTTTTGTTAAAGGATAAAATACACATGGACATCTATTATTTTGTTTATCCCCAACCAAGAGCACTTGAATGCATCACAGGTGGTAATTATAACTCCAGAACTGTGAAGTTGGAGCTTAAGAGGAGCACTTGAAGGCAGCGTAACAACAGAATCTTGGAAAATGTAGACTAATTTTATGTGCTGTAATCTGCTAATTACCACAATTAGCAGATTACGGCAGATTAGCAACAACAGTTGCTGTTGTTCAGTAAGTTATATGGGCTTTTTAAAGGACCATACCACCAATTTTGCATGTTTGAGCCTAATATATTCTATGCTCATATGCTCATACATGTTACGTTACTGACAATCATTTCCCAAAGGATAAAACCGTATTTCAGCTTTCCTGATATTTTGCTAAATCTCTTAATCTTTCAAAATCAAATATTCAAGTGATACACCCACCTTAAAAATCCATGTTTCTCCTGCTAATAGTTACACAGCCTTATGAAGTCACGGTCCTTTAAATTTTTCCATAAACGCAGGTCTTCTTTTGGGACTATATTCCCCGGTGGAGGCATACATTCACTCCACGCTTTTTATTGAGCTTAAACACTAAAATTACATAACTTCTAAAAAAACCTGAATACACGTCTTGTTGGTGATGATGGATTACCTATCCCAAGAACGTTTACAGTATCAACAAGTTGATTTTAATAGCAGAATGAACTGAAACCAATGGAGGTCTGGAAGGTAGGAAAAACATTTTTAATTCACCGTTCCAGTAGTATGCTTTGGGAAATGATTATCAGTAACGTTACATGTATGCAAATATTAGGCTCGAACATGCAAAATGGTGGTATGGTCCTTTAAAATGTGTGTAGTTAACGTGTGTCGCAAAGCTTAACAGGGTCGATGTGTGCTCATGTAGCAGAAAAGTGAATGTTTAGTGATCTCAGTGATACATGTATGTATTCCTGCTCACTGCTCAGAGCTCTG
>VXCM01007544.1:0-11511 GCA_014773175.1 Lucifuga dentata | reverse complement strand
CTGGGTCAGAGCGTCTCCAAAACAGCAGGTCATGTGGGGCGTTCCTGGTATGCAGGTCAGTACCTACCAAAAGTGTCCAAGGAAGGATGACCGGTGAACCGGTGACAGGGTCATGGCATCCAACACTCCTTGATGGTCATGAGGAGAGAAGGCTAGCCGTCTGGTCTGATCCCACAGAAGATCTGCTGCAGCACAAACAGCAGAAAAAATGGCTGCTGCTATGATAGAAGGTGTCAGAACACACAGCATGGCGGCATGCTGCATATGGAGCTGCGTAGCCGCAGACCGCTCAGAGCGCCATGCTAGCCCTGTTCACCACCCAAAGCTCCTACAATGGACAGGTGAGCGTCAGATCTGGACCATGGAGTGATGGAAGAAGGTGTCCTGGTCTGATGAATCAGGTTTTCTCTGACATCATGTGACAGCTGGGTGTGTGTGGGTGTGGTTTACCTGGGGAAGAGATGCACCAGGTGCATTATGGGAAGAAGGCAAGCTGGCGGAGGCAGGGTGATGATCTGATGTTCCGCTGGGAAATCTTGGGTCCTGATTCATGTGATGTTACTTTGACACGTAGCACCTAAACATGCTGCAGACCAAGTCCAGCCTTCATGCAGCGGTATTCCTGATGTCATGGCCTCTTTCAGCAGGATAACACTTCCTGCCACACTGCTAACATTGTTCAGGAATGGTTTGAGGAACATGACAAAGAGCTGAAGGTGTTGACTTGGCCTCCAAATTCCCCAGATCTCAATCCAATCCAGCTTCTGTGTGATGTGCTGGAAAAACAAGTCTGATCCATGGAGGCCCCACCTCACAACTTCCAGGACTTAAAGGATCTGCTGCTAATTAATCCTTGGTACCAGATACACAGGACACCTTCAGAGGTCTGAGGAGTCCATGCCTCCACATCAGAGCTGTTTTAGCAGCACGAGGAGGACCTACACAATGTTAGACAGCTGGTTTTAATGTTGATTGGTGTATATAGTATGTTTTCCATTTCTGTTTACAGACAGCATCATTGTATTGATCGCTTACATCATTCATACACATATAAAACAGAACGTTATGTAGGAGGCGAAATGGCGAGGAAATTCCAACCTGTGTATTTAGACAGCAGTCGCATTGATGGATATCCGATATGTATCCAGTTTATTTCCATATATGCAAGTGGCCTAAAATGGATCTGAGAATATCCGATTCCATGAGCCTTTTTACCATTTACATCTCAGGAAGCGTGTGCCATGTGTCACATGTGAGCAAAAGATCAGAATCAGGTGGCGTGTGTGATCGTGTAATTGCAGCCTGTTTGACAGACGGGGTCTGGGCATCTGTGCACGTGTTTTCAGGACACTGTATATCTGTATGTGACTGCGCAGGTGTACCCCAGACATCTAATCCCCAGAGATCCTTGATGAAGGTCTTAATTATTTGTGGAGTGGATTCTTCTGTGGATGCCACATGTGCTTCTCTGCCCAGATACAGCTGGATCTAAACACGCGTGTTCATTCTGCGTGTGCTTGAAGTGGAAACCCTGCCTAACTCTCATCACATACACATCAATACACAGCAGCCTGGTCGCCTGTAACCCTTCACAGCAAGTGAGATTGAACATAAGTCATCAATCTAACATTAAAGCCAGAAATCTCCGTGGCACCAAAATCTCTACAACCAGGAAGGTGATGATGAACCCCCGCCAAACTATATGGTATAGTCTGGTCCAGAGGCGTAGTAATGCTTTCCATTTACTCTGTTACCTTTATTTAAGTAAATTTTTTCACAAAATTGTACTTTACTGAGTAGTTTTATTGCAGGATACTTTTAACTCATACTTGAGTATATTTATGAAGAAAAACATATACTTTTACTGCGTTACATTTGGTCGCACTCTTTGCGTTACTTTTTTATTAATTGTGAGACATCGCTCTGACGCAACGAGTCAAAATTCTTCACTTTCTGCACTGCAGCAGAGAAAGTGAAAGGCGACTGCTCCACTGTGTGTGTGAGAGAGCTTTGGTCCAATCACATTCAGCATCCCGTCATCTCCATGACAACGATGGGTTGANGTGTGAGAGAGCTTTGGTCCAATCACATTCAGCATCCCGTCATCTCCATGACAACGATGGGTTGACATGCTTGATAGGTGGGCTGGCTGGTGCTGTTGCATATAATGTAATATGAATTAAAATGAACTTAAACTAAGCAAACATGATTTTTTTCTTTCATAATTTTCTTGGCACTTAGACAAAAAATGTATTCTAAAAAGAGAAAGGCTGGCACAGAGAAAAGCGACAATTACGGAATTATTCGTCCCGGCATCATTGGCATTTTCGTCTGGCTATATTCATCCCTGGCCACAAAGTCTACTAAAACCAGCAGCTACAAAATACATTACATCTTTGTCTACCTAAAAATGTGACATTTCAGCTACTAAGAATTAACATGGAACTTGAGGAAACGTGGCGGTAAGCTGCAACGTTAGCTGCTTAACTAGCTGCTGCTGCTAATGCTAACTCAAGTTTTCCTGTTCTATTGTGAGTAAATTCATGAAGCTAACCTAGCTAACTGTCTTAACTAGCTGCTGCTGCTAATGCTAACTCAAGTTTTCCTGTTCTGTTGTAAGTAAATTCATGAAGCTAACCTAGCTAACTGTCTTAACTAGCTGCTGCTGCTAATTCTAACTGAAGTTTTCCTGTTCTATTCTGATAAATTCATGAAGCTAACCTAGCTAACTGTCTTGGGGCCAGGCCAGAATTGTCATGATTTGTTANACTTTTGGATGTGGAAAACCCACACCAAAATACCAAAATTACACAGAGGCAAAAGTGATGCATTGTCTAAAGTAACTAAATCATGTTTCAATTCAGGATTTGGGATTTAGAATCCTAATAAATTTCTGTAATTTTACTTGAGAGTTTTTGAGTTTGAGATCTAAATGTCAGTTTATTGTCAATCAGGACGCCAAGAAAAGTAAAGCAGTTTGTTGGCTGTATTGGAGATTCAGCAAATTTTAAAAGTTGGTGAGTGTTGTTGCAGTAATGTGTTTCCTTTTTGATAAATTCAGGGACAGCTTATTTGTACCAAGCCAATCATATATTTTATTCATCTCATGATTCATTGTAGTCTGCACTTGATTAGTTTGTAACAATATTTAAGCTGTTAAAATTGTGTATTGTAGTGGATAAGGTTGTGTCTTCAGCGTGTGAAATAAAATCAAAAACTTAATACTGTATTCTTGAATATTTAGTGTGTCTGAGTATGGGGGTATAACCTGGCCTTGGGGGTATGAAATAACCTAGCCTAAGTTATATCCAGAGGTATAAACTGGACTAGCCCAGAATATACCTGAGGTATATATAACCTCGGGCCCGTATAAAACAGGCTAGCTCACTTTAACCCCAAGGATAGTCTGGGCAGCACTGTATGAAGTTTATATTCAGCAGGTTTGTTGCTCAGGACCCAAGCACGTGCAGCATCATGTGTGAAGTTGTTTGGATGAGCGGTTCTCAAATTGAACTGTGCCGGTAAAAAGTAGTCAGTGCAGCAGGATACACTCTGGGCATGGCAGCAGGATATGCTCCGGTCCAGTGGCACGGTCTCAACCCGACCCTGTACAGCAAACAAAGCTAGCTCACGAGGACGTACAGAACTAAATTATGGCAGGCTGCAGCACACACCATAAAGTCCAGCCCAGTCTGAACATGCACGTTTTGAACGAGCGCTGCACTAGTATATACTAAATTTAGAAACAGGAAGATATAATCCAGCGTATACATAAACTGAGGCTTTACACTGCTGGGATCTCATAAGAATAAATCAGCCATTTCTGAAGGAAATGCTCTGCTTTCCTCTGCTACTGCCATTACACAACAGCCTTCACTCTTGTTTACAGTCAATAATAATTGTGTGTGTGTGTGTGTGTGTGTGACTGTGAGTCGTGTTGCTGGTTTGCGTGGGGGATCGATCTGACACATTTCTGTTGCTGTCACAGCATATTGTGTTTGAGTGATTACTTGTCAGCGTGAGCCTTGAGCTCTGCTTACTTTCTAATCACGCCACTGTCGTTACTTTTTCATTGCTCTCTCACTTGCTCCCTCCTTCTATGTCAGTCTTTCTTTTTTTTGCCAACTAGCCATCTTTCTCTCTTTTTCTCCTTTTTTTTTCAGTTGAAATTTCATTGTTTCTAAGTTTCTCCTTCTCTTTGGGTTTAGGTGTCCTATCAGAAAGGTGCGACAGCGTATTAGCACCACACACATCGGTTGGGGGAGGGGGGGGGCACTATTTAAATTTTTTAAACTCACAAATTTGCCAGTTTTAAAATTCGTAAATTTAGGAGTTTTAAAACTTGAAAAAAAAGTCTGTATGCTTGTCTGTATGCCGTATGTTTTAAAAGTCTGTATGCTTATGATAGTTAGCTGATTAGATGATTATGATAATTAAATGATTTTGCGCTAAAAGTACAAGTCTTTCTTTTTGCTAAATCTGATGGAAAAGTATAATTTAATAAGGTCATGTACTGCAGGCGTAGTCATAACATGAGGCAGTGATTCCCATTATTAATTTTCTGAGCTTAAAAAGTGGTAAATTTGTGAGTTTTTAAACAGAGAAAAATAATAAGGGGGAATCACCACCTCACATTGTGACTGTGGCTGCAGTACATGAACTTCTTAAATTATACTTTTCCATCAGATTTAGCAATAAAGAAATGGTGCTTTTAGCACAAAATAATCAAATTATCATATGCATACAGACTTTTAAAACATACAGCACACAGACTTTTTTTTTTTGAGTTTTAAAACTACCAAATTTGTGAGTTTAAAAACACGAAATAATGCCCCCTCANTTCATGCTTTTTTTTTTTTTTATTATTCTTTTATTGCCCAGAGCATAGTGAGGAAACCTCTTTAAATTCCAGGCAGGCCAGGCAATGGCTCCCATTTGAAAGACACAACAATCAGGTCCAGAGGTTGTACTGATGACAGCAGGTCTGCTGACATTCTCCCTCCTCACGGACAGTGTGAACCACATGAAAAACAACCTGCTTCTTTTATGTTTGGACCATCAGGGGAATTGTGTGCACACTGTGGAATGAAGGCATTTTGTCCCATTGCTCTTTGAATTGTTTGGTTCTATTATTAAAGCAGAGACAGTCCTCCCCAGCATTGATCATTTGTTGAGACACTTGATTACATGTGTGCACTGAGTGCCAAAACTGGTAATGTTATATAGTGCAAGAAGAAATCACAGTGAACAGTGTGGGTGGATGGTGGGTGAATAAAGCTTTCAGCACAGAAAACGAGGGTTTCCTTCCTAATTCCCAACATTTACCATAGAGCCATAATGTCAGAAAATGGCAAAAATAACAATGACCCATTTTGGAATGAGAAATTGTTGCCATGGATGTTATGTTCTCATTCCTGATTGTTAGCAGCATATCTCAAAAACTATTTAAAGGACCATACCATCCATGTTCGAGACTAATATATTCAATTTTCATATTTTCAATATGATATTTTCAATTTTCAATTTGCAAAATCTCTTAATCTTTGAAAATCAAATATTCAAGCGATACACCCACCTTAAAAATCCATGTTTCTCCTGCTAATAGTTACACAGCCTTATGAAGTCACGGTCCTTTAAATTTTTCCATAAACGCAGGTCTTCTTTTGGGACTATATTCCCCGGTGGAGGCATACATTCACTCCACGCTTTTTATTGAGCTTAAACACTAAAATTACATAACTTCTAAAAAAACCTGAATACACGTCTTGTTGGTGATGATGGATTACCTATCCCAAGAACGTTTACAGTATCAACAAGTTGATTTTAATAGCAGAATGAACTGAAACCAATGGAGGTCTGGAAGGTAGGAAAAACATTTTTAATTCACCATTCCAGTAGTATGCTTTGGGAAATGATTGTCAGTAACGTTATGTGTATGAAAATTGAATATATTAGGCTCAACATGCAAAATGGGCAGTATGCTTCTCTATGTTTTTATCCCGTGTGTGTGTGTGTGTGTGTGTGTGTGTGTGTGTGTGTGTGTGTGTGTGCATGTTTGTAAGTGCTGAATCATGCCATCTGTATCAACTTGTCTGCCAGGTCAGCCCGTGCCAGGTGGTGAGAGAGCTGTCGATAACAGTTGAAAAGTGTGTGTGTGTGTGTGTGTGTGTGTGTGTGTGTGTGTGTGAGTGTGAGTGAGTGTGAGTGTGTGACTGACACTGGCTCTGATGCTGTGAGAAGTCTCCTTATTGTCTGCTGGGTAGGAGCTGTCATGGCGTGGTGGCGTGGCGGTGTGGATGTTTTAGGATATCTGGAAGTGTTTGTTTAATGTTTCTTATGCTTAGAAAGGTAAAATATATACTCTAGATACACACCTTACATAACTGTTCCGACTTACGCACAAATCCAACTTAAGTGATTTCCATGCTGTGGGCACAGAACTCGTTCGTAACCTGGGGACTGCCTGTATTCAGGTTATTTTAGAATGTAATTTTTTTTTTTTTTTTTTTTNTTTTTTTTTTTTTTTTTTTTACATAATTTTAGCATTTAAGCACAATAAAAGGCATGGAGTGAATGTATGTCTCCACTGGGGAATATAGTCTCAAAAGAAGACCTGTGTTTATAGAAAAAATTAAAGGACCATGACTTCATAAGGCTGGGGAAACATGGATTTTTAAGGTGGGTGTATCACTTGAATATTTGATTTTGAAAGATTAAGAGATTTTGCAAAATATCAGGAAAGCTGAAATACGGTTTTATCCTTTGGGAAATGATTGTCAGTAAAGTAAACGTATGAAAATTGAATATACTAGGCTCAAAGATGAAAAATTGGTGGTATGGTCCTTTAAGGCAGAATACATCAAAACCTCTCAAAAGATCTGCAACTGTCAGTGAGATGTCAAAAATGTCTCTTCTGCTTGGCAAATTATGTCCCACATATCCCATGTGTATCATTCATTGTTAGGTCATTATATGCTGACACACACACACACACACACACACACACACACACACACACACACAGACAGCCGCTGGCATTTAAGGACAGATGGAAGTCTTGGGGCAGAAGTCAGCTTGCACTGGCACAATAGAAGGGGAATCTATTTTCATTCCATCGTGCTGATCAGGGACATGACTCATAAATTAAAGAGATGACACTTCACTAGTTCATCATAGTATTGACCACACAGAGTAAATGCCAGTTTTAAGTGGGACGACACACAGAGACGGAGGCTTTATGGATGGTAAAGCACATTGATTACAGTGCACAGTGGTCTCTGAATCAATTGACCGCGGAAAGTGTGGAGTTCTACATTTGTACAAATGTGCAAAGATTACCTGATAAATGTGGTGCTACTGTATGTCCACTGCTGTAAGCAGCCCAGTCTATAACTTCATTTACAGGCATAAATAAGTTCATAAATATTAAGATGCTTTAAAAATGTTTAAAATATTAGTTCATCTGGTTTAAAAATATTTAACAGCAGTGACTAATTAAAAGTTATTTTAAAAAAGGGATTAAAACCTAATTCTGAAAGCTGTTATTTTGTTTTAATAAAGTTCAGCATAATATAAAGAGTTTGGTTCTAATGTACAGAATACAATGTAAAGAACAATACCACCATTTTGCATGTTTGCGCCTAACATATTCAGTTTTCATACATGATATGTTACTGATAATCTGCGCAAAATCTTACTGACAATCATTTCCCAAAGCATACTACTGGAATGGTGAATTAAAAATGTTTTTCCTACCTTCCAGACCTCCATTGGTTTCAGTTCATTCTGCTATTAAAATCAACTTGTTGATACTGTAAACGTTCTTGGGATAGGTAATCCATCATCACCAACAAGACGTGTATTCAGGTTTTTTTAGAAGTTATGTAATTTTAGTGTTTAAGCTCAATAAAAAGCGTGGAGTGAATGTATGCCTCCACCGGGGAATATAGTCCCAAAAGAAGACCTGCGTTTATGGAAAAATTTAAAGGACCGTGACTTCATAAGGCTGTGTAACTATTAGCAGGAGAAACATGGATTTTTAAGGTGGGTGTATCACTTGAATATTTGATTTTGAAAGATTAAGAGATTTTGCAAAATATCAGGAAAGCTGAAATATAGTTTTATCCTTCAGGAAATGATTGTCAGTAACTTAACATGTATGAAAACTGAATATATTAGGCTCAAACATGCAAAGTGGCTGGTATGGTCCTTTAAATAAACTCACACTCTATCCTGGACTGCTTGACAGTCCTTTTTTGAATGTTTTTGGATATGAGGTTATATGCAGAAAATCATTCTGAATATGTGTATATATACGTGCTTTAGAGCTGTGCCTCAGGTGAGTCAGAAATTATTGCATCTTAAAGATGTGCTAGGCTGGTGGTGAATAGGATGCAGACGGGCTACAAGTTAGGGGTTTTGCTATTGTGCATTTATTCATGTGAAAAATAAACAGATATGACCTGGCTAGTCCCAACAACTAGATAATTCCATACATGAAACAATATTAATATAGGTTTATAGCTGAGCACAAATATGAGAGAGAGAGAGAGAGAGAGAGAGAGAGAGAGAGAGAGAGAGAGAGAGAGNGAGAGAGAGAGAGAGAGGAAGCAGCCACAACTCCATGCCTGAATATAAAGAGCGCCACCAGGCTGCAGTACTACCAGGTGGAAAAACATACTATAATGCTGCTGACTGTTGTGTTGAGTAGGGATGGCAACTTCAAAGCATGGAAACATTTCAAAGTCTTGAAATCGCTCGCTGAACGTTGGCGTCTACTGGCAGGTGATGTAATTGCAGCAGTGTTGAACGCCTGTGAACCCTCTTGAAACAGTTTTCATGCAAATGCAATCAAACTGTCAATTATCCATTGTGGCCTTGTGGTGCAGTGCCAGTTCAAAACGTGCCTGTTCAGACCGGCCAGACTTTATGGTGTGTGCTACAGCCTGCCATAATTTAGTTCTGCACGTCCTCCTGAGCTAGCTTTGTTTGCTGTACGGGGTTGGGTTGAGGCCGTGGCACTGGACCGGAGCGTATCCTGCCACACGGACTACTTTTTACCAGCACAGCTCAATTTGAGAACCGNCACTGGACCGGAGCGTATCCTGCCACACGGACTACTTTTTACCAGCACAGCTCAATTTGAGAACCGCCCATCCAAACAACTTCACACGTGACACTGCATGTCTTTGAGCAATAAACCTGCTGAATATCAGCTTCATACAGTCTGGGTTCTAGAGATGTTGGTACTACAGACAGACAGACAGACAGAAATTTCTGCCTTGTGACCAGAGATGCATGCTTTGTGCTGTGTCTCAGGTGGTTTTTGTACCTTATGACATTTCTTATCACAGCTATGTCACGGCAACTGACAACAATGTTTTTTGTTTTTTGGTTTGCTTATTGTATGAGATGATGATTACCAGTTTGTCTGCGTTTTAATTTGTGCCAAGTGTTGTATACCACTTTTCAATAAATACCATTTCGTGTAGCACGTGAGGCGTTTTGCCACGCCTCCTACCTCGCGTGACGTCTGCATGAGAAGTTTGGAAACAGTTGTCGGCGTCACTACTCGATCTGACCCGGAAACCCAATCTGGACCATGCATGCGCGCGCATGCGTATTGCATTTAGAAAATGTGTCTACATCCGGTTGCCAGTTTCCTTTTTATGACACTTATGTTTTTTTTTTTTTGTAACAAACTTTATTGAACAGAAAATATTTAAGTTTAATACGACATTTAATTTAAATGGCTGAATTTCATTGTTGCTGTCATTTATCGTGTGATAAACTTACAAAACGAAGTCCTTTGTATCATTAAAGGTAACTTTAAATAGTGATTTTAAAAAATCGAAAATAAAAAATAAATAAATGATAGATCGCCAGAAAAGCCCATTTTTATGATACTGAAAAAATTAACTGTAACAGATTTAACATGTAATTTAAGTAATTAATTATGTTTTATATTTCTGTCAGTGGAAGGGTGACTTATTAGCAGATGTCTCATGGTATATCTACATATTAGCCTCCACAGTCCTCTTTGGCTTCACAGTGCTCATTATTTTTTATTCAGTACTTCTAATATTTTTTTTTATTGCTTTGCTGTAATTTCTTTTCTTTTCTTTCTTTTTCTTTTTTTTTTTTTTTTTTTTTTTTTTTTTTTTTTTTTTTTTTTTTGCTCTTCTTTGTGTATTTCCATTCAGCCTATGGACATTATGTTATAGAAAGAATATTGATTCAGTTGTAAGTTATTGTAAATAAACTTTGTATTTTTTATTCAGCAGCCTCTGCCTCCAGTTCACTTTGAGTCTTATACCATCTCATATCACCTGGTCACATTTGAAATACATTTTATTCTCTTCATACTAACATTTAATAAAATCACATTGTGGTTGTAATTGAACTGATTCAAGATGTTCATTTAATTTCATTCAAATCCTGCTTGAATAGAAAATAATTTTTTATACAAACTGACTGCTAATGATAAATGCAAAAATGCAATACAGCCCTTGACACACTGAAGTCTCTTGGTTATTTTAATAAATAAAAAACTGATAAAAACTTGTGCATTTTGTTTTAATTGATTATGTAATACTATCAAAATCCAGTGGTCCACTAAAAAATAAGAATTTTGATGAATTAGAATAATATCTTAGNAATACTATCAAAATCCAGTGGTCCACTAAAAAATAAGAATTTTGATGAATTAGAATAATATCTTAGGGTAGGAATTATTATTATTATTATTATTATTATTATTATTATTATTATTATTATTATTATTATTGTATAATTAATAATTAATAATTAATCAATTATTTATATTTTAAAGGCTGTATCTGTGTTGGGGGAGGGGGGGGGAAATAGATGGTTATTAATTAGTGGGAGGAGGGCGCATGCCTGATTAAGATGGAAGTGTTTCCTAAATTGAAACCATATTTTGAGAGAGCTTTTTACAACAGGATTTAGCATTTGAAGGTTTAGATTTATAAGTAGAGGACAACTAATGATGGCCACTGGAGAGATGGATAGGTATGGCACCAGTTCCATACTGGCCCATGTTGGGCCTGTAATGAGCTCATATGTTGAAATCCAATAGGCCAGTCTAGTAATATTTGCGGCCTAGTAATAAAACAGAAAGTTGGGCAAACCCTGACCCCCTGCTGATTTGGGCAGCTCCAAGTAGGCTCTCTTCATACGTGGAGGAGTCTTATTCCAAATAAAATCAGAAACGCAGCCATTTTAGTTGTTTAAACCAGCTCTTAGTCAAGAACACGGGAATCATCTGAAATAGGTATTGCACCTACCTTTTGATACTAAAGGTATATTTTGATGCCACTTAAAGTAGTTTATTGTAGTTATAGATGAGGGCTTGTTGTCACTTTGTTTACACAGAGGAACCCTCACTATAGCAGCGTTTACATGGACCCCAATATTCCACTAATCATAATCAGAATAATAGCCCAATCAGAATAAAAATGCTTCATGTAACCGTCTCAACCAGAAGAGACT
>VXCM01007543.1:0-39169 GCA_014773175.1 Lucifuga dentata | reverse complement strand
CCCCAAAAAAAAAATTAAATCAAAAATTGGCCATCAATGTGAAAAAAATTGACATTTTATTTTAGGCCGTATCACCCAGCCCTACATGGAACTTATGGATATTATGGTTTGACATTACGTTTTAGTCAAGGTTAGGCTCATAGGAGATTTATATTTATGGAGTGGGTTGGGGGAATTCTTTAATACTGCAGAGTGGGAGGTAAAGGGTAGCCACACCCATTTTGTTTATTATTAGAAATTACTAGTTTGAAACGTGTTGAATTTACATTTACTTTTAGCTTTTGGGAAGAGTGACAGAAGATTAAAAATGACAAATGATATTTAGTAATCCACAAATATTCAACCCAACCAGTTTTATTTTTTCAAATTAGTATTTTCTTTATTAAAATAATAAATTGTCAGGCTTTCTAACCAAAACAGCATTCCATCTCCCATGCCCCTGATGGGAGGGCCCCCAGCAAAAAACTTGCCTCAGGCCCCAGAAAGGCTAGGGCCGGCCCTGGCCTTAAGAAAAACTGGAAATTATTGTTATAAAATATATGCAGTGACACAAAAACTATACAAGAACTACACCCATTCTAATCAGTAATCAATAATCACAGGTGTATGACTGAGTGGGATGTTTTTAAAATTTGGATTCTTGAAGATTCTCTGATCTTTCTGCAGGTATTTTGCAGAACATGACAAGGCCACGGCTCTGCAGATGCTCCATGACTCCTTGCAACCAAAGCACAAGTATGACCAACTTCTACTTCACTTTTACACACAAACACGTGATACGAGCATTTCTGGTGGATTGTCTCGTTGGTTCAGATTCAAAGTTTGCTAAAGCACAGAGATTAAAACAAAACCTACGTAAAAAACAATTAAATGGTTACATGAAGATAATAGTTTAGAACAGGAACTGTTTTTTCTGTAAGCAGGTGGACACTGTAGCTAAAAATAACTACAGTAGAAAAGGAGAGTATATGATTTCTGCCTTGAAATAGTTCCAAATGATACATACTGTATGGCTACAATTGTGTTTTAAGTTAATGATATTTCATATTAATCTCCAGGCCATGTAAAAAATAAAATCCAGCGGCATACTTTGCATAATGCTAGGCAGTGGTGGGGGAAGGGTGCTGATGACCCCTCCTGTTTTTGCTCAGAGGGCTGAAATGCTCTTTTCTTTATTTCTTTAGGATATGTCAGAGCTATATATAGCCACAAGTCTTCTTTATGTCTGTAACCACATTTATCATGCGCCTCATAATCTCTCTTAGGAATCCCGCTGAAATATAAACTAGGACTTAAGATAGGCTCTGACTGACTGGCTTATCTAGATGAAGTCATTTGAATCAGGATAATAAAATAAATATAAAAAAGCATGGATCTGTATCTGTCAAGTTTTCTAGTTCTTTCCTTGTTAAATTTATCTTTTTTGAGTATATGCAGATGTACAGTTTCCCAAACTTGAAAAGGATTGACTTGTCTACCCAAAGATTTCAACTGGATTCCACTCAATAACCACACAGCTTTCCTTTTTTCTAGCAACTTCTTTAGCAGTTCACTTGCCACTAGCCATAAGTGGTTAGGTAGGTAATAGCTTAGCAGCAGTAGGTTAGCTGGTTAGGCAGGTGAAAAACCTTTAAATAAACACAGAAAAATATGTACATTTAAACTACTGCAGATAAATAAGCAACAGAAAAATACACATCTATAAATATTTACAAACCATTATGCATCAGTGAATCACTTAATTTACACCTTCTCTCCTATTAAGTACAATTAAAGCTAATACACACTGCTATCATAATTCCTGGCTTAACATCAGATACCATATACATTCTGTTATACATGGATATTTTTATAATCACATTTATTTAAAATAGTATTAAACATTACGTTCAAATCTCTCAGAAGTTTTATCTTTATCTCCCCATGCCGGTATTAAAAGTGAACCAGAATACTTATCCTACAAATAACAATCAACGCATCTTTTACCAAACACCTCAAATTCATAAACAGATTTACCGATACAAGAAAATAACAAGCAACTTTACACACATGAACACCTAAACAGTTAAAATACTTTAGCCACACGTTAACGCGCTACCAACGCCCACGCCAAAAAGCCGACAGCAGCAGCGATCTTCATCAGAAAACAGTCTCTTAAAGCAGTGTGAAGCTCGGTATCTTACCGGCTGCCTCTCCGGACTTCGTAGACAAATCGGTTCTGCACAGTTTTACCGCAGATCTCAATACTGCTGAGAAACTTTAATCAGCGTCTTCTCCGAGCGCAGTGTTGCTGGCACGCCGCTTTGTTTACTTCCTGTCTCCTGTCATGCTGGTGTCGCTCTTTAAATGCTCCGGCAGCGCTTAGAGTGATTCTACCCGGCATATTCCATCTTTCAGCGGATTCCTGCCAAACTTCATTTATTTAGTCAGTCACCATTCCATCCGTTTATGTGCACTTTTAATTTTTTAGAAATTTTTTATTTTCTCCTCTTCCCAGTATTTTCCGAAACTCCAGTTTGACTTGACAGTACCTACAGTTTGGTCTGTGTTTAGCCAGTGCTGATGTCTGCTTACTCTGAACATGTAGAACATATAGAGCAGCGGTTTCCAAACTTTATCATGTCAAGGACCCCAAAATCATTGCATTTCAATCCACCTATGAAGCATATTACTCAGCCACATACTATTCAAGGAATAGTAAAATCTAATTAGTTATTCATACTTCCAATCAAATGTATTAGTTTCAGTATTCAATATTTATTAAATATTCAATATACATTTGAATAACATTAACCACAATATTCAGTATTCACTGTATTCACCTGTCTGATCAGCATCTCTTCCTTATGATTAAAAAATTCAGCAGATTCTTCTGCTTCACCTGGTGTTTTTGTTGTGTCTTAAAAGTTTAGCAGGTTTTAAACAGTGGAAAGGCTCTCAGAGAGAACACAGTTTCGCTGTGTTTCACTCTGGTCTGCTTTTATTTTATTTTATTTTATTTTTTTCCGCTTGGCCGTTATCATCTGTCTGCTCCTTTTCAGAAACTTATCCATCATCCAAAGACTGCAAGGAAGCTAATGAGCGAGCTGTACAAAATTATGCTAGCCTCTCCTATTAGCTTGCTAGCTAGCGTAACATATGGTAACCTCGGCAACTTCCTGAATGGTAATGACGTCAGATGATGTCATGAATGTGACGAAAAATGCCACCTGGTTCACTAAATGTGGTCGACATTGAAAACAAAAAAAAATTGGACATTGCTTATTCTTGTCAATAAATAAATAAATAAGATTATAACTTTATTTGTTTTTACAAATTTCTCCCTCTCTCCTTCACTCCTACGTTGTAGTGGCCCCCCCAGCGCCCCACGGACCCCACTTAGAAAAAGTATGTGCTAGACGATGGCGATTTAGGCAATGCTTTGGCACAGTTATTCATCCTCTCTTGATCCAGGCACGATGAATCATCATTTACACTCAGCCCACCAGGTGAAACACCTATCAGGATGTGATGGATCCTTTACTTTGCATTGTACAGGAGCTTTAAGGTGCTATAAATACAATCATGGTTATCATGTCCCAAATACCCTGCTGCTGTAGCCTTTTCTTGTGGTATCTGATTACACCAGTCCAAATCGTTATTGCTCAGCGCTGTGTATGCTGAAGAGTTCACACAAGCAGTGGAAACTGAGCCTGAGGAGGCCAGTAATCTCCAACAACGATGACACATGCTTGTAATTGTAAAGAGCATCAGAGAGCATCGTGCGAAAAAAAAAAAAAAAANGAAAAAAAAAAAAAAAAACTAACAGAAAAAGAAATGATTTCTAAACTGTAAATGTAACATTTCAAGCTTAACAAACTTCCCCAACCAATTCAAACAACGAGGAAGAGCATCTTTAAATGTAGAGTGACTGTTACATGCAATATATATGTTAAGAGTCTTTTGTGGTTGATTATGCAAATGATTTTGCCTCACTGATTTTATAAAGACAAACATCAAATAAAACTGTCATTTTGTGATCAGATGAGTTCAACATCAGCCTGTGACTACCTTCAATGTTCAGCACTTCATCATCCATAACTCTTGCGTTTTTCATACTCTGCTCAGCATCAACTCTGTCATCCTGTGACTGCTGGTATACAGTAAAGCGTTGTATTGTTTCTTACTGAGACTGTTCACTTGTCATTGCAAACTCACCGAGCTGTCTCATTTCAGAAGTTCTTCTTCTTTTTCCTCTTCATCTCCATTTTGGCCCATGTTTCCTTCTGTCTCACATGCACTGTAGAAGCACATACAGAAAGTCAAGGTATTCCGTTTCACTTTCATTCACATGCTTTATGTTAAAATCACAGCTCTGTCTTTTCTGTTGATGTCTCGCATACTTTGGTTGCATGCATGTGGAGCTGCACGAGGCAGGATTTATAGAAACTAGCAGCTGTCACATCAGCCTGAATCACCGTAACAGAGCAGCAGGCTGTATCAGTGGAAAAAGAAGTCTAAATTCAGTTTGATTTGATCTTGTTTCATTACTGAAGATTTAGCCTCTAATTTTTCTGTACTGCTGGTTCAAAAGTGTGCATACAGTAGTGCAGTTTTAATAAAGTATTTCATAAAACATATAATTGGATACTCAGATTATAATAAATTGTACTCCTTTGGTACAAGCATAAAATCACAATAAATTAGTGCTGTACCTTCTTAACAAAATTACCTGAAAATGACAATATGCACCTATTTACCAATATACTGCACATATTGACATCAAAATCATTTAATGTAAGTAAGAATCGAGTCTGTCATGATTTATCTTTGAATACTGATGACAGACATATGCAGTGATGACTTGAAGGTAAACCATAGGACCTTTGGAGCCTTTAGGGCCATAAAGGCCTTTAGAGCCTTTGGAGCCTTTAGGACCCTTAGAGTCTTCAGGACCTATAGATGGTGCAGCCAAATGTTTAGTGTTCAGTGAAGCTAAATAATTCAAAATGTGTATAAAAATAGGTGAAAACCTCTTTCTGAGTACCTGGATTGATGTGGAATCATTGTTTAGATAATCTAAATACATTAATATTCAGAAATAAATTTCCAAAAAATCAGTTTATTGTGATATTAAAATGGTAGATTTTGTGTTTACATGACTTTATCCACATTGTGACGCTTTTTAACAGTCCATGATGATCTGTTGTCCCTCACAGTGAAACAAACAAGCCTGAATGGGAGCAGAAGAACCCAGATAAAGCTATCGGGTAAGTGTCCCCACAAGTCATGATGCACATTTGTGAGGTGTGTGTGTGTGTGTGTGTGTGTGTGAAATATCCTGTCATAAATATCAAATATCCTGTCATACCATTCTGTCACAAATATCCTGTCATACCATTCTGCTATGACAGGATATTTGACAAAGATGGCGATGTCTAATACTTTGTTGAGGTGAAAATATTTTGCAGTTACTGCACAGTGGCCCAGCAAACATACTGATAATGAATAAATGTTGGTACCATGGTCAACATGAATATAAATAGAATGGAAAAATGAAAGATACCATAGCTAACATCATTTCAAAGCCTAAAACTCGTGTTTATATAAAATCCAATAAACGGGTCCATATTTTTACTTGTCATGGTTCATTTTTAGAATTTTCAGAGATTAAACCCCTTTTTTGAACATACTCAAAAAAATCCTCAGAAGAAAACAAGCTTCCTGCTAACCCGTGTTTTATTTATCACGTCCTTCCAGTTATTCTTTTGCCATTGTGGGCATCAACATCACAGACCTGGCCTACTCGCTGCTGCTGAGCGGCGCACTCAAGACTCACCTGTACAACGTGGCTCCAGAGACGCCCAGCGTGCTGCACCTCCAGCAGACCTTCTGTGAGTGTTGGTGTACATATGGTCCATAGGAAAGGGTTTGCTGTTAATTTTATTTTTCAAGATCAGACATTAATTAGGATAATACAAATAGTTTGTTTCACTGAGATATTAAGTATGTGTGTCTACAGGAATTGGACTCAAATGCAGAAACAGAAACTAATGATATTGCCAAAACAGCCTTTACTTAATAAGGGAAAAGATGGAATCCAATAATTAGAACACTCAAACAAATCCAAAGGGTCAGGCAGGCAAAAGACGGCTTACAGTCTGAATCAAAGGTCGGGTCAGGAGCATGCGCTGGGCTGCGTATTGCTGCATCCACCATGCGACGGAAACGCCCCGGGTCCTGTTTGGTAACCATCCTGGCAGACACGCGGTCTATCCCCATCTTGTGAAGGCACCCATCCATTTGCTGCAGCCAGGTGTTACGTGGGCCGCAGCCATAGGTGGGCCGGCTGGTGGCCTTTGCACTGCACAATATAATATTAATTAAAATTAACTTAAACTAAGCAAACNGGCCTTTGCACTGCACAATATAATATTAATTAAAATTAACTTAAACTAAGCAAACATAATTTTTTCTTTCATAATTTTCTTGGCGCTTAGATCAAAAATGGATTCTAAAAAGAGAATTTTATTTCTATATTTTATTTTGGCTTATGTATTCTAAAAGGAGAAAGGGTGGTGCGGAGAAACAGCGGGCATCATCGGCATTTTCGTCTGGTCATGCTATACTCCACTCCCCACCCCCTGCCTCTGCTAGACCCCTTAAATTCCTGGTAAAAATTAGGATCTCAATCCGACCCTGTCTGTGATGTCATCATTGCTTCAGATGATGCTTGAGGTGTGAGGACGTCTCATTTCTCTTAAATCGTAGTTCCTCAGCTACTCTCTCCTTACATATTTTCCTTGCATCTTTTCCTCGCACCTTCAGTGGGCGGGACTAAGATGCAAGAATAAGATACAAGTGAGTGAAATGTGGAAATAAATAAGAGCTTTGGAATGCACCTATGGACAGGCACAGTAGGTGCTTCCCAGGCCACAGAAAAAGTAACTTTTGGCTCTAACACAGAGGAAGACATCAAAGCAGGTTGAAGCTGGGAAGAAAAAGCAGATCTTCTGAACGAGACTGTATCAACGATCTGGCAGAGCACGAGGGGAGCTGGTGCTATGAATAGATAAAGAGCTGTTATGGAAATGGAAGCAGGTAGTCAGGTGATTCAGTCAGCTGGGAAACTCGTGGGTGACAGCTGGTGGACAAGTGGTGAATTGCAGTCTCATGACAATCTGCACATGGAAATTACTGTCTAATGACATGCAATAATATGCATTAGAACAAACTGAAAAACAGCTGTTACTATTACTTTCAGTAAAACATGAGTTAAATGTAGTATGTGATATGTGGTGAAGATCAGTGGCGGGCCGTGTATTTTACACCTAGGCCTTCAGAGCTATCCTCCCGCAATTAAACACCTTCTAATAACCTCACCATGACGCATTATGCATTATGACAGGATGCTGCATCACATATAAACATGGCATAGCCTAAATCAGTGTCATTACCAAAGAAACAAGAACAAACTCACAACAACCATCACATTTACTCATACGACCAGCAAGTAAGCAAAAATGCTGTAAAACACAAATAACACAATCAGATTCAACAGGCTTCTCCACAGATTCCAGCCACATAAAAATCCATCAGACTTACCAAAGCTGCTCATCATCTGAAGACAAAGTCCATCCTCCTTTCTGTCTTTAGACAGACTTTAACCACGCGGCTGAACATTATCGGTGCGTTTCAGTTCCAAAATGTGAAAAAAAGCATCAGTTAATCCATTTCTTCTCCTCCTTCAGCCATTGTGCATTAAAAAACAACAGGACAAAGTAAAAATCTAAACAAAAAATCTAAACGTCATAAAATTTTTTAAAAACAAATCTTAGCTAATGCTACGTTACATGACAGCTAGTTTTACTTCAGTTAGCTAACTGGCCCTCCGATCACACCATACGAAATAGCAATGAAATGATGTTAATAACAAAACTGATGGAAACAAACTTTGTAAAATACATATAGCATTAATTAAAAACATATATTAAATTATAAAAACATAATTTAATGATTCTGACAATCTCTAGGCCAGCAGAGAAGGCTTTGCTGGCCCTGACTGCACACCACTGGTGAAGATCCACAGCGTTTAACACCAACCTAACAGGGCATACGACCATTCCTGATTTGTCTTTAGACATGTCTTTAGACTTTGACACAGTGTTGTGAAGCATTGAATTTGAAAGTTAAATATCACATTTGTTGATTCTACGGCAGGTTACCTGATGCAGGAGTTTCACCGTTTCTGGATTGAGGAGGATCCCAGTGACATCATGGAGTTCAACCGAGTTCGCTCCAAATTCCACCGGAGGATTCTCCGACAGCTAAAGAACCCAGACATGGCACTGTGCCCCCACTTCTCCGCCTCTGACCTCCACCTGGTCAACCTTTAAACAGGAGGCCTGACCTGTGACCCCCCCTCACACACCCCCCACTGAGCCCCTCATATCCCCACAGAGGCTCCCCAGGATGTCCGGTAAGCAAAGCAAACGTCAGAAATGAGAAAAGCTTTTACACGGATGCTGAAGCTGCTGTGGACATCCCTTCTCCGCTAAAACACACCTCCTCCCAGCTAACGCCATGTCACATCACTGCCAACAGGTCACACACACACACACACACACACACACACACACACACTGCCTCTATCTTACAACCTCACAGCAGTGTCAGACCACCAGCATCACAATGACCATAGCGATTGTAACTGTGTATGACCACACCAACCAACTCTTTGTGTTGCTTTAACGACTGATTGATTGATTGATTGATTACGACTGTATCACAGCCTTTATTCATCAATTCTGTATCACATTCCTTATTCTACTAACAAATCAAACCATTGATTTCTCATCCAAACCATCCCCTTTTGAATACAAGTTGGTAAATATTAAATCACATTATTTTGTCAATTAGCTGGTGAGGCTAAAAGATGAAAGGCCAAATGTTTAAAAAAAAACCCAAGTTTCTCTATTCTAAATGAAGAAATATAACTATATATATATATATATAGTATATATCAAATGATTAAAATTTGTAGATGCTACTGATGCTCAAATCAAACAAATTATCAATTCACCTTTTCAATGTTTTACATCAAATGACATCTTCGATTTCTTGCCAAACATATTGAATATGGAGAGTTCACACTCAGCAGTAGCTTAATTACTGTGAGGCAAATTAAAAACCTATAAACCTGGTAAATGGACTTCATAAATATTTTGTAGCGTGTTGTGTTTATCAGTATTTTGTAGTTGCTGCAAAACTAAAGCGCTCATCTTCATTAGACAATTCTGAAAAAGGCCAAAAGCAAACCTGAATATTGAAACTTTTTTTTTTCTGCAGGCACACGTTCATTCATTCATTTTTTTCCAAGAAAAAAAAAGAACATTATTATCGAGACACTTTTTTCTTCTTTTTTCTGAATGTTGCGTCATATTCTGATTGTTTTGGAGTGACGTTCTCTGAATGTGATACTGCCTCCACTGCATCAGCCAAAGCAATAATTTACATTTATTTCAGTTTACGTTGATTTGCACCATGTGCCTACATATTTGTTTCGCTCGTTTAATAGTCACTGACTCAGAGCTGGAATATTAATCAATTTGAAGCTGCTACATGTTGTGTTTAATAGCATTATTACCACATTACTTTGAGATAATATGTTTGACGGATGGGGGAAGGGGTGAAAGTTAGATGGTTAAAAAAAACACTCTACCTTCATGTTTTCCTCTTCAGTTAAGCCAAAACAATGTCACTTCTTCAGTACTTTATACTAGTGCAGTACCTGTTCATAACATACCTGTTTGGAATAGGCTGGACTTTATGGTCGCGTTGCTTTTCCCTTCATACAAAGCCGAAACTTCATAAACTCTTCCAGCTTCGTTTCCCTTCAGTGTTCAACAACTATTTATCTGTAACTGTAGATAATATGATGTTAGCATAGTTTTGTTTGGTGGCTAACAACAGTAGCAGCATGGCTATCGTAGGTTAGCAACGCTAGCTATCGTGGTTTGCCAACAATAGCATTATGTCCTGGTAGCATTGTTAGCATTTGTTAGCTCCAGTACAACATAAAGTTGAGCTTCCAATATAGTGAAACATAACTACATTTTACCTGCACAGCGCCTCAGAACAATGTCTGCACGTCCTCGTGAGCTAGCATTGTTTGCTGTACGGGGTCGGGATGAGATCATGGCACTGGACTGGAGCGTATGCTGACATGCTCGGAGCGTATCCTGCCGCACGGACTACTTTTTACCAGCACAGCTCAATTTGAGAACCGCTCATCCAAACAACTTCACAGGTGACGCTGCACGTCCTTGGGTCCTGAACAATAAACCTGCTGAATTTCAGCTTCTTGTAGAGATGTTGGTGCCACAGACAGAGATTTCTGTCTTTCTAGTCAGATGAGACATATGCTGCTCAGCATCACCGCCATGATCTTGCTTACATTTCATCACAAAATAAAACTTAATCTGGAATTGCTGTAACTGTTGTATCCTCAAGATTAGAGTAGTGAAGCTGCTCAGTGTTTATCTGCTTCACACCCAGGGTGGAAAGAGTCCAAATATTTTACTCAAAAGTACTTGTGTAAAAATTTACTTAAATAAAAGTTAAAAAAAAGTATTTTGTTTCAAATGTACTCAGAGTAAAAAGTACTGAGTTACATTGTTAGCAAAAAATGCAAAAATACATACCGGTACATTTTAAACAATTTTACTGCAGTGCTCTGTGAGTAAGGTTAAGATTGACTTTGCTACGTTTTTAAAACATCCCGTTATTCTGTTGAGCGGTTGAGCGTTCTAATATTAACTGATATTAATCTACATTTGGAAGGAAAAAAGAATTGCAGTCAATTTAATCATTATAATATTTGACTAACGAGACAAACATTTAATAAAAATTCCACACTGAAGCTGACCATCCTACACATGCTAACGCTAAGGTCATTTAACACATGCTAACGCTAAGGTCAATTAGCTCAGTAGCTAGACTTAAACATGCTAATGCTAAGTCAATTAACACATGCTAATGCTAAGGTCAATTAACACACGCTAACAGTAATGTCAATTAATTCAGTCTACCCTGAATCAGCTTTAACGTGCATTTTTAGTAGCAAAACTGCAACCCAGAAACAAGTGAAAGAATATTATTTTGGACATAGATATCAGCAAAGCTAGTGACTAGTATGAATAATTATCAGGATAAAGTTAGCTAACTTACCTCCACATGCAGGTTTGATGCTGAGTTGTGATACGCCGCTAACATCACATTTTTCAGCTAGCAAAGTTTGCTGCATGCTGTAGCTGTGTGCTTTTTTCTTTATAAAGCTAAACTGGTTGCTTAAATGGAATGTTTTCTTCTAATTCGTGGTTTTCTGGTCCTCTGAGCTTGTTCTCTCCATCTTTAGCAGCATGTCTACGGCTTTATTTTATTGCAGCCGCTGCAGCTCCTCCATGCTGTTCTATGTCTCTGAGGTTTTCTTTTTTTTTTTAACTCTAACATGTCAATTAAAAAAGTACCAAAGTACAATACTTGTAATTAAAATTACTTAANTTTTTTAACTCTAACATGTCAATTAAAAAAGTACCAAAGTACAATACTTGTAATTAAAATTACTTAAGTAAAAGTAAAAACACTTTTTTAAAACAGTTACTAAAAAAAGTATAAGTACAGAAAAACCGACTTTGTTACAGTAAGGAGAGTAAATGTAATTTGTTCCACCCATGGCTATCAGTAGTGGACTCAGAGTCTGCCAGCGGCCTCACACACAGCTCTGTTTATGCTGCGCTTTGGTGTCCACTTGGAGGACGTGTTCCACACATTAAACACCGTGACATGATGACTGGCTACATTAAACATCATGCATGATGTTTAATGTAGCCAGAGAGTCTCGCAGGAAGGAAACAGGCAGGGGAACAAATACATTCCCGCCTGCTGCGGTTTTACAAATCAGTCATTCACTTCCTTTTACAAAGTGATCCTGCCCATAAGAAAATATGCAGCACAGCAGAGGCTTATCCAGAAATGTGGTTTAACCAGCCTTAAACCAAACCCCGAACTCAGAGCTGACTTGGTTTGAAAAAAATAAATTAATTAAAAAAATAAAATAAAATAAATACTAATAATCAGTGATGTGCTGATATCAGTTCACCATGGGAAGGAGTAACAAAAAAGAGCAGGAATTCCCTTTATTTAATATCTTAAAGGACCATTTTGCATGTTTGAGCCTAATATATTCAATTTTCATACGTTACATTACTGACAATTATTTCTTAAAGGATAAAACCATATTTCAGCTTTCCTGATATTTTGCTAAATCTCTTAATCTTTCAAAATCAAATATTCAAGTGATACACCCACCTTAAAAATCCATGTTTCTCCTGCTAATAGTTACACAGCCTTATGAAGTCACGGTCCTTTAAATTTTTCCATAAACGCAGGTCTTCTTTTGGGACTATATTCCCCGGTGGAGGCATACATTCACTCCACGCTTTTTATTGAGCTTAAACACTAAAATTACATAACTTCTAAAAAAACCTGAATACACGTCTTGTTGGTGATGATGGATTACCTATCCCAAGAACGTTTACAGTATCAACAAGTTGATTTTAATAGCAGAATGAACTGAAACCAATGGAGGTCTGGAAGGTAGGAAAAACATTTTTAATTCACCGTTCCAGTAGTATGCTTTGGGAAATGATTGGCAGTAATGTTACATCTTTGAAAATTTAATATATTAGGCTCAAACATGCAAAATGGGTGTTATGGTCCTTTAAGACTGCAACGCTCTCAGTACAGAGAGTCCATATTACTCCAAATGTAGAAATTGTATTTTTTTTATGTGTTAGTTGTGGAATAATTTAAAGCTATTTTTTTCTGGCTTTTTTATTGGGTGCCTTAGATCCACAGACTCTAACCAGCTGATTGTTTGAATGCTAGACTGATGAGGATGGTGAGGCAGTTTTTGGCTTCATCGTGTCAAACCATGTGCCGCAGAGGGTTGAGAGGAAGATCAACCGAAAGATTCAGTTGAAATTTTCTGTCTGACAATGTTTTCATACTGAAAAATTCATCATGTTAAATTTTTAATTAAAGTTTGATTTTATTTATGAGAATGATGCCACCATACTGAGATAAGGTGTAGCCGGGTTCTTTAGAATGTTTGAATTGTGCTGCATTTAATGTGGAGATTTCTGTTTTTAATTTCACATGTAAACTCTGAAATGACCTCAGAAGAACTTCACAAAGGCAGGATTTTGATGCATTGCATTAGATTGTACAGTTGTTCCTATTTTTCTACTCACTGAGTGTAATGAGCAAACTAGCGACATACAAAGCTGCTGATCGGTCTGCTGTGACTTTCTCACATTGTTGGCACACTGTTACGGTTTCTATTTTAATCATGGTGGATTCTCGACCCTTTACTGGCCCTTATTCTGTGTGACACAGATGGCTGTGCTATCTATATGGAAACCTTTCCAAACAAACAAGAGGAAAAAGTCATGTAGCAGGGATGGAAAGAGCAATAAAATATTTTACTGAAGTAAAAGTACTGTTAGTTTGATGAAATTTTACTCAAGTTAAAGTACTTGTCTAAAAGTTTACCTAAACAAAAGTTTTAAAAAAGTATTTTATTTTATTTTTATGTTTTTAAATTAAATTACAATTAAATTATTAAAAAAATTAAATAAAAAAAATAAATTAAAACATATAATTACATTAATAATAAAATTATAATAAATAAAATTAAATTTATATTTTTAATTATAGTTTTAATTCCATTCTTAAATTAAAATTAAATTATAAAAAATTTAATTAAATTTAAACAAAAAAAATTAATTAAAAAATAAAATTAAATTAATAATAAAATTTTAATAAATTAATAACATTAAATTAAAATATACAGTAAATTATATTTTTAGTTTAATTTTTAAATTTAAAAATTAATATGTTTTTAATGCTAGCCCAAAAAAAGTTGACCTGATTTTACTATAAAGCTGTGACAGCAGCATGAGTAGTAGTAGCAGTGAAAGTACTAACCCTGTAAGCTTAACTTTGTAAAGCCTGACCCAGGAAATAATTAAAAGAAAATTCTAATTTTTTTGCAATTTATTTGTTTATTGAAACCTTCAACAAACCCCCCAAAAGAATTCTGAATTTTTTTTTTTTTTTTTTTNTTTTTTTTTTTTTTTTTTTAGATACAATATAATAGGCGTTTTGGTCAATAACTGATCATGTTGATGATGTAGAGTCTTAGAAAATCATGTATCAAATGTGACAGAAATGGCATTTAATAACAGCAGTGGCAGCAGCAGTACTAGTATACAAATATGTCTGGCGTCTGTACCTGTAGCAACATGTCAGTAATGAGGTTAGAAAGGAAAATGCTGTAAAACCTACCTTTTTCTGAAGGATGAGTGTCTGTCCAGCCCTTCAAATAACACAGTGTCTGCACAAAGAGGGAGAAATCCATCATGTCAGCTGCTGAAATGGAAACCATGCTGGTGTGTGTGTGTGTGTGCAGGCCTGAGCTGCTGCTACCTGATTTATTATAACAGCCACACTCAGCTCTGTTTCAGCCTCTTTTATTGGGGATGCAAACACAACACCATCCGTGACTCCTCCATGTTTTTCTGTCTTGTTCAGGTGAAGAACAGAACAAAGAAGCACTGCAAGACGCCGAGGATGAGACCCAGTGAGACTGACCTAAATGAAATAAAGCCTCCTCCTTTTCCTCCGTTATCTCTCTCTTCCCAGCACTAGCTCCAAGTCCCCAGGTAGCTTTCAGATGGGTTTATACTGCAGCCCAGTTTGCTCATTCCTCACCTTTTACATAGTTCTGCCACTCTATTTGCCTGTGATCTCCCTTGGGGTATCAATTCAGATTTTTTTTTCCTGCTAAGAATAAAAAAAAAACCCAAAAAAAAAAAAGGCCCTGTGCCTGGAGTTGACCCTATTTTAAGTAATCATTTTGCAATCCTGTCCCAACAAAGCCTGTGTCACCTTTTCCTGGTTTTATTTAGCTTTATGTTGTCGTATTATCTGTTAACTATGCTTGCCTGTCTGTGTAACACACATATGAAAGAGTTAATTTAAATACAACACTTTGATGCTAAACATTCTCCTGCTTATGCATGTTGATGAGCATTAGATCGTCCCGCTCCCAGTTTCTGCCTTTCATGTCATTTTTACATTTGAGGCTTTCACATTGATGATTATATTCAAGTGACAGATTTAAGCTGCTGGTTTTCTCAAAATAATAGCTGAGCTTGTTTAAATTAAGCAGACGCTAACATTTGACACCTACCAATCTTTATTTTAGGATTGTTAAAATGAAGATATTTTAACAATCCTCAAAGACAATTCCATCCTGGTAAAAATGAAAATATTCTGTCTGCTGCTGTTGGTTCCCTTCTTTATTTGGTCAAAGAAAAAAAGAGTAAAATATTCCTTCGACCAAACAAAGACAGCACCTGGACATGGCGGATATCCTTGGTGGTTTTATACCAAACAAGGAAAATATGAATGCCTTATTGTACATGACAGTTTAAAATAAGATTCATATTCATAAATGAAGCTCATTTAAAAACCATTTAAACAAAACTAAGTTTTGGCGATTTGTAGAAACATGACGACAAACTGATGTCACATCTGCTCTGCCATCTTTTGTTGAAGGAACAGTAGCTTCTGAAAAGGATTAAAGGACCATACTGCCATTTTGAGCCTAATATATTCTTCAATTTTCATACATGTTATGTTACTGACAATCATTTCCCAAAGCATACTACTGGAACGGTGAATTAAAAATGTTTTTCCTACCTTCCAGACCTCCATTGGTTTCAGTTCATTCTGGTATGCTATTAAAATCAATTTGTTGATACTTGAAACATTCTTGGGATAGGTAATCCATCATCACCAACAAGACGTGTATTCAGGTTGTTTTTTAGAAGTTAAATAATTTTAGTGTTTAAGCACAATAGAAAGCGTGGAGTGAATGTATGCCTCCACCAGGGAATATAGTCCCAAAAGAAGACCTGCATTTATGGAAAAATTTAAAGGACCGTGACTTCATAAGGCTGTGTAACTATTAGCAGGAGAAACATGGATTTTTAAGGTGGGTGTATCACTTGAATATTTGATTTTGAAAGATTAAGAGATTTTGCAAAATATCAGGAAAGCTGAAATACGGTTTTATCCTTTGGGAAATGATTGTCAGTAACATAACATGTATGAAAATTGAATATATTAGGCTCCAATATGCAAAATGTGCCATATAGTCCTTTAAAATCTACTGTTTTGTGGAACATGGAAATGACCCGTAAAGGTTTTTAATGTTTGACCGGTATTTATCTTTACCTTTTATCTCGACTCAAATGTAATGATCAGTGCAGAATTCTGAAGAGTCAGATCAGACGTGGAATGAAAGGCACAAACTGGCTGCGGTACGTGTTCATGGCACTCCGTATTCACGTTTTTGGTTTGCAGATTGAAGAAATAGCAGTGATGCAAGGTTTCTAAATATGTTGAAGAATGAGATTTAGAAGGAAGTTTGCTCTTGGTGGTTATCAGCCTGCTCTGTCAGTGAATGGGTTCCATAAAATGATAAACAGCAGAATGCCTCACACATTTGTTAACGTCCAGCCCTGCTCCAAGTTACTGTGCTACAAGCTAGTAGCACTTTTGCTGATGGCAGATGATTAGGTCATGGCTTTTAGCGGAGTGTGTGTGTGTGTGTGTGAGAAAATGTTCAGCAGTCTTTGATTGTAACAGTGCAGCTTAGCATTAGCAAAATCTTGGAAATAGAGGTGGCTGTATGTTTAGCTCGGACTGAAAGTTTTCTCTCTCTCTAGTCACTTTGTTTTCTCTCTTCACTGTGTGTAACATCAGTCGATTGTATATTCTCCCCATAGCCACAACTACCATCTGTATTCTTACTGATACACAGCATGGATTTAACATTAAAGTTCAAATAAAAACAGTTAAATGAAGATGCCTGACATGTTGTTTTTTTCCTTTCAGTAGATTTAAAGGACCATACCGACCATTTTGCATGTTTGAGCCTAATATATTCAATTTTCATACATGTTACGTTACTGACAATCATTTCCCAAAGGATAAAACCGTATTTCAGCTTTCCTGATATTTTGCAAAATCTCTTAATCTTTCAAAATCAAATATTCAAGTGATACACCCACCTTAAAAATCCATGTTTCTCCTGCTAATAGTTACACAGCCTTATGAAGTCACGGTCCTTTAAATTTTTCCATAAACGCAGGTCTTCTTTTGGGACTATATTCCCCGGTGGAGGCATACATTCACTCCACGCTTTTTATTGAGCTTAAACACTAAAATTACATAACTTCTAAAAAAACCTGAATACACGTCTTGTTGGTGATGATGGATTACCTATCCCAAGAACGTTTACAGTATCAACAAGTTGATTTTAATAGCAGAATGAACTGAAACCAATGGAGGTCTGGAAGGTAGGAAAAACATTTTTAATTCACTGTTCCAGTAGTATGCTTTGAGAAATGATTGTCAGTAACAATTGTATGAAAACTCAAGTCAGGTCAACTGGATTCAAGTTTTTAATTCTGGAACGTTTCACCATTCATCAAATAGTTTCATCAGTCAGAAATGAGGTTAAACCTCCAGTAACTATGGTGTCAACTCACAATAAACCTTCAATTACAAATAATTAGATTTACTATTCAAATTTTTTTGAATAATGCATTATGTGAAAAGCATTATTCATATTTCAAATAATAAATTTAAACTTCTACTTTTTAATGGGTGTAGGACCTGTCCCCAAACATCTTTGGAAGGGAAGACAGCAAGGCACTATAGGTGGTACAATCTACCTACAACCTACAGTGCTGCTGTCTTCCCTTCCATGGTCCTTTAACTCCCTTTCCATGGTATGGTCCTTTAAGTCAGGGCCAGATACAAAGAGCTGTTAATTGAGCTCCACATATGGATGAATGACAGTGAATGAAGGTGAGCAGTAAGCCAGGTCTGATGTAAAGATGACAGGCAGGATTCCAGCTGGCGTTTATGTTGCAGTTCTTTCAATGTGATGGAACAAACAGAAAATAAAATCAAATTAATATTAAGGAACACCGTTATTTAAACAAAGAAAATAACTTCAAATACTCAAAAATTAATATAGTAACCGTATTCACCAAATTAAATCATAATTCTATATCAGTATTTGGAAAGACTAAACCAATGTCACATTCCCATTTCATATCAATCAAAACTTAAGCACATGGCTAATTAATTATGCATTATGACGTCATCGTCTTCCCGAGCCGTGCGGGAGACAAAGGAGACGGAAATTGCGGCTCCATTGTTCCATTTATTTTACAGTATTCAACCGCCTTTCGTGGATCTTTGATCCTTTACCGATCATGGCATCATATGGCGGTGTATTCGTGCAGCGTGATCTACTTTACAGAAAGAGCTACTCACGTTTTTCCATGGACGCGCGTGAATCAGAACACGGTGACGTGGAGCTCCGGTAAGCCGCGGAGTGAGGCGGGCGGAGTCAGGCAGTGACCTTAAGCTGGACAGACTGCTGGACACTAAGCTTTTGAAGCGGAAGAATCGCAGAGATATGTTTCCATACCTGGTTTCGGCATGCCAAAAGTCACGTGACCACCACAACCGAAGCTTCGCTACGTCAAACACGTGTCAGAGACGTTCGTAGTAGACTTTGAAAAGGGGCGGGGCTAGCTTGAGTGCAGAAGAAGCCAGAATAAAAATACTGTTGTCACTATTAATACAATGACTGTTCTAGCATGTTTCTCCAACATATTTACAGCAAAAAACACTTTTCTACCTGCACAAGCTTTTCTTTTGATAAACGATAAAACAGAATAACGGTGTATTTTTGTAGCATATCTGCTTCATTGAAGAAATAATGCTGATAGTTGTATTTATAGTTATTTCATGTCGCTACTTAAAAGTCAGTTATGAACTCATCAATGTATTAGATTTCTGTATCTAATTCTAATTCTGTATTACTGTAGATATTAGATTTCCAACACTTATACCACTTTATACTTACTGTCACACAATGAAAAACTATAATTATATTACAATAATAGGCTACACTTTCAACATTGTTACCAGCTAAAGAATTGCTAATATATGTTGTCACTATTGACACAGGTCTCAGAACATAACCTTTATACTACACTACCTTTACACTAGATCAAAGATGACAACGGTGATTATTATTATTACAAAATATAATTATAATTCTATAATTTCTAATATAATTATTATAAAATTATATTTTGTGTCACTGTCATGATGTCTCGTCTTCCACTCAAATGCAATACATGACAATGCAATGCGTGGCCACCAGATGTCGCTCTTTTGCTCGTATGAAACTCTTCGAATATATATACACACACACACACACACACACACATATATATTTCTCCGGATCAGTGGGAGAGACGGTGAAGCCTGTTAAAGGCGCACTGCCTGCATGAGTCTTTACAAGATTTTCTCTTTGTCTGAGAATAGAATTAAATGGAGATTCAGCCTACAGGATCACATTACAGTGGTGTCTGGGAAGGCATCATACTGATCAGAAGGTACTAATTTCAGTTCTTCAGCAAAGCCTATATGATTACGCTCCACCAATCTACAAAAGAACCTTCGGACAGCGTACAGCGCATGCGCGGGCTCTGAAAGTTAATCTGCGAAGGCCCCATAAGGGGGCGCTCGTGTTACATAAAACAAAATAGTCCAGGGGAAACCAGTACACTGCAGTATTTACAGCATAAGGTCATACCAAAAGTGCATTAAATAGAAATGATCACAAAAAAAAAAAAAAAAAAAAAAATTAACAGTGATAATGCTCCTAGTTTTACACTGCATGACTAGTCTGCCAAAACAGACTATGAGCACTTCTGAAATTGGAGAGCTTCTTGCTCAGATCTAGAGAGAAGATTGCTTGTTTTCAAATCATCAACTTTTTTCTTTTTTTTCCCCTATCTGTCTGCATCTATAGTTGTGTATATACCATGACTGGCAGAAACCATTTTGTATATATATGCAGTTTGATCTTGCATCAGACAGATAATATGTATAGATAACATATAGTGTGTAAGTGAGCACGTGTGTGTGTGTGTGTGTGTGTGACCTTCACTGGCGCTCCTTGACTAACCTGTCATGTTTTATTTAAAACTAATAATCAATTTCTATCAAGGAGGGCTACATACACCTCAACAAAAAATACAAAGACGAACAAACAAAAACACATAAACAAGCAGTGACAGTAATAAACATCTAGTGGTTTAATTTGTGAAGTTCCATGCATCAAATCCAAATCACCAGAGTCCTGATCCCCCCAATGACACCCAGCACCGGGGGAGTGGTGATGGCCTCCAACACTGGTCCCAGCAACCTCAAGAGATCCACTGAAGATCAAGCCGCAATTGGAGCTGGTGTGTCGGGCCAGGACCTAAATATGGAGCACAGGGACCTCTCCAAGTCCGACAGAAGCCACGGTTTAAGTTTTTCCATAAACACAGGTCTTCTTTTGGGACTATATTCCCCGGTGGAGACATACATTCANTAAAAAAAAAAAAAAAAAATCTAAATAAACATCTTGTTGGTGATGATGGATTACCTGTTCCAAAAATGTTTCAAGTATCAGCAAGTTGATTTTAATAGCGTACCAGAATGAATTGAAAACCAATGGAGGTCTGGAAGGTAGGAAAAACATTTTTAATTCACCATTGCAGTAGTATGCTTTGGGAAATGATTGTCAGTAACGTTACGTGCATGCAAATTGAATATATTAGGCTCAAACATGCAAAATGGTGGTATGGTCCTTTAACTCAGTTTATTCATGTTTATTTGTGAGTCACTAGAGTGTGTGTGTGTGTGTATCATTGCTTATGTGTTCATAAACCATCCCTTTTTAACTAGCATTCCCCTCTCTTCTTCTGTGTCTCTGATAAAGCTTGCTGATGCATTACCAACGTACAGCTTAACCCCCTCCCCCCCTCCCCAAATAGGATTTGGCAAAGCACTAATTCCATCTCCAGCCCTGCCTGCTTTGAAGCTGACTCTCAGGAAAACCTCCAGCTACATCATGTTACCATCCCAGTTTTGCATAATCCTGCTGCTGCAGTCACACATGCTGATGAGCGTGCAGCATGGGCTCATACACTGGATTGTTGTTAGAATAATCCAGTTGTTCTTAGCATCGTCACTTTCTTCATCACTGGTGCTATCAGGGATTTATGGAACATTGTAGTTGTCACATTAGGATTTTATCATTGTTCCAATTCACTATTGCAACACTCCGAGTTAATTTTGGTGTCATTATCATAATTGCAATTGCAATTATGCAATTTCAATTACAAATTTAGGCAGATTATCTGCCTAAATAACTTGAGAATTATTCTCAATTTATTATTCTCTTAACAACTTGAGAATTATGTGGGTAATTCTCAAGTCAGCAGCACGCAGTGATGTTAAGCACAAATATTTCAAAGTATTTTTGTTGAAAATTTGTATTTGGGTATTTATATTTTTGTAAACTTTTTACTTTACTCCAGTATATTTCCGAAATAAAATAAAATTTTACTGCATTACTTTTTCCAGTATCCACTTTATTCCAGGCTGTCCTGTAGAATTAAATGTGGGCGCAACTTCTGGTGGTTAGCGGAAGTTGCGCCATGCTTATGTCGCTGCTTAGAAAGTAATGGTATGCTAATGCTAAGTCTCCCAGGGTTCTTAAAATTAAAAAAAAAAAAAAGGCGTGTGTCAGTATATTTAGTACTTTCGTCTTGTTTATTTTTTCTTACTTATTTTTTTTTAAACTTATTAGTGAGGTGAAAATGTCTTTACACGTTCGGGAATAAGTTGTGCTGTTCCTGGTTGCACAGGTAACCGTGCTAAGCTAAACCAGTGGCTCAGACAGGAGTGTTTTAACACGGACCTTTATCAAGAAGGGATTGTTCCTGTCCGAAACGGTATAACTTCCACCGTCTACCTACAGAAGACGAAGCTAAGCGAATGTGGCTGAAAAACTTAAATCTGAAGCAACCGCCCAAGGAATTATATGTTTGTTTGTTTAACTGGAGAAGACGCCCACACAGGAAAAGCCGTGCTGAGGCCACCAGAGAAGAGACGTGAGATCCTCAAGAGGATCCATGATGTTGCTCCAGCATCAGGTATGTTCTGTTATTAGGTACAGACGAAATAGTGTCAGTGTTAAATGTAGGTATTAAACTGTCATAATTATTTCTTGTCGGTTTATTGCTAGGATTACGTTACAATACTTGACGCTAACAGTGATGTAGTTAACTACGTGTAGATTGTTAGAATACTGCTAGCTCTGAGAGAAGCCGGTTCAGCGGAAGCTCTGGCCGTAAGTCAGTTCCACATTGCGCGCAAAGAATCATGGGACATCGGAATAAGGTGGATAGGCGTGTTACTCACTAAAAAATATATTCTTAAACAAACCAAGGAGATTACTGTAGGTTGTAACCAACACCGTAACAGTCAACATGTTGTTTTAGCTCTATCTACTACTACTACTACTACTACTACTACTACTACTACTACTACTACTACTACTACTACTCTCTNCACACACACACACACATCTACCTTAGCCCCCCCAGCATCACTGCTGCCTTTTAAGTCGTTGCAGCTGCAGTCAACACCGTCACTTATGCTAACATACACTCATTCACTGTGTATTTTGTTAACTTTTCATGCATAGTATTTTCTTTTTTTTTTTTTTTTTNTTTTTTTTTTTTTTTTGTTAGTACTGCTAGTTTCATGCATTGTGTGATGAACCTACATGTCAGTGGAAACAATCCACCATCACTGTCTTTACTGCCACTTGGTCGCTTAAAGATTTTTAAGATTTTTCTTTTCTTTCTTTTTTTGTTTTTTTTAGGATGCATAACCATTGTGTTGCTGTTGCTGTGTATTGTTGTGTGTATTGTGTATGGTATGTGCTGTTGTGTATGTCAGTGCCAAAGACAAATTTCCATTTTATGCAAATCAAATGGATAATAAAATAGTCTGAATCTGTTTAAAATTAGAAAAATAATCCATATAAGTCTTGTTTACATAAATAATAAATGCAAGAATACTAAATAAATATATAAATGAATACAGCAAATGATTTACAGAATAAAGGTCTTAGTATGTGTGTATGACACAGAAAAACGTGAGACAGCTTGTTCTATTGTGTCAGCCATTTTCACGCCTGTGCAGCGTGCACGGCACACAGAGGGAGGATGGGCACAGCCAGATGAGAGTTCCATTCAAATGAGGCCAAACAAGGAGAACTAATAGTATTTTGGTGAAAAGTGACCTTCAATTTGCCCTGACAATAGACCAACACCAAGTTTAATTATAGGGAGAATCTCTGTAGAGATAAAAATAGATGGCAGAGTCTTCCAGCTGCTCCTCTGAATGCATTCCACTTAGGCTGATTACATTCCTGCAGACATCTGGAGATGATGTGTGCTCCAGCTGCAGCCGCTCAGTTGAAAAGTGGGCACATATACATTAAACTCCATTAAAACTGCAGTAAAACTTTAAAAAAAAAAAAAAACAACTTTTTTATTGAATTTTCTTAAACTTTCATTAAATCCTGGTAGGAATCTATTTATTAAGTGTTCTGTGATAAAACCAGATCTCTGTGGCTCCTCCTACTGAAGTAAATCTGATTTGCAGAAAGCGTTCGTCCCCAAATTTTTCCACCCATCAGCACAAAGCAGTGCCTCAGCGTGCAGCCAATCACGCCTCATTTGCATTCCATGCACGCCGTCTTCAGGTGCGTGGCTGTGACTAGTTCACGTCTCATGACTGATTCACGAAGCAGCTACGTAATGTCAGAACCTCCAAGAGAAAAGAAATTACAGTTTACGCTGCAAAAAAAGGAAGATAGAAGAGAAACTTAGCTAGGAGGAGAGAATTAGATCAATCCATGCAGAGAAGTCAGAATAATGTTAGCGCTGCCATCCACCAATGGTGAGAGCTAAAAACATAGAAGGCTGGAAAAGTGATGCTAAGCCAGCAACATTTCTGCTGTAAGGTTTGTAATTTATCTTAATTTGTAATTTTTAAAATATTCTCTGTATGAAAAAGTGATGCTATCGGGAATGCCGCTGATATTAGTGCACATTATGTTTGTGTTTCTGCCGTTACTTCATGCTGTTCAATCTCAAAGCCAAGGCTGTTGTCTAGTTTGTGGTTACTACTGCAGTGCCCGTTGAAAATGTATGTGTTTGGACCGGGCCGGCCTTTATGGTGTGTGCCACAGCCTGCCATTAGTGCCTGTGGAGCGGACAATGCTGCTGTGCCCAGAGGGTATCTTACCACATGGACTACTTTTAACCCGCACAGCTCAGTTTGAGAACCGCTCATCCAAACAACTTCACACATGATGCTGCACGTCTTTAGGTCCTGAGCAACAAACCTGCTGAATATCAGCTTCATTCATGCCGGGTTCTAGAGATGTTGGTGCCACAGACAGAGATTTCTGGCATTATAGTTCAAATTATAGTTAAGATGTATCCATAAAGCATGTAACTCCAGGATTCGGTATGTTTGTTTAAAACATACCGAATCCAAATTTTTAATATTTTAAAAAGTGGTGCCTGTTAAGTGAGGTGAAAGCCCGACTACAAAAACTGGATTAACATGAGGGAATTCATCTGTAGATAATTAANTAAGTGAGGTGAAAGCCCGACTACAAAAACTGGATTAACATGAGGGAATTCATCTGTAGATAATTAAGGTTTTTAGTACGACCCTTTATGTAAAATAAAAACATCAGTTTCTCCACTAAACTAAACTTTTTAGCCTACCAAGGTCTGCAGCAGAGAGAGAGAGAGAGAGAGAGAGAGAGAGAGAGAGAGAGAGAGAGAGAGATCCAGCAAAGTGCATATCTTTCTTTCGTCATTTTAGTCTCGCTCACTGTCTGTCTCTCTGTCTCAGATGGAGAGACAGAATTAATTTCATTAATTCATTTTATTAGTCAAAGCTGGTCAGCTTTGATACGTAAGTGTGTGTGTGCTGCTATAACGCTACCATTGCGCTTATAAACAGGAAAGCAAAATATATAGAAATATGCAATAAGCAAGAATTTTTCTTTGTAAAGTTGGACAGCCTAAGTCTGGTGATATCAGACAGTCTGAATCTGCAGAGGAAAAAGTGCAGTACCTGTTCTTACCTGACGGCCGGCTTCCATGGAGTGGAGTGCCGTTGCGCCCGAAGTGTATCCTACCGCGCGTGGACTACTTTTTACGGGCACGAATTCGAGAACCATTCAACCAAACACCTTCACATGCGACAAAGGCACATCCTTGGGTGTCGAGCGTTATACCTGCTGAATTTCAGCTTCATACAGCGCCGNTGCGACAAAGGCACATCCTTGGGTGTCGAGCGTTATACCTGCTGAATTTCAGCTTCATACAGCGCCGCGTTCTCCAGATATGCGTGAGACAGACAGAATTATGGTATTATAGTAAGATGTTTAGACAGTGTTGCTGTTGATGTTTGTGTTTAGACAGTGGCTACGTTGCTACAGAAACTCTGTTGTTGTATTTAGAATTCATTGCAATGCGTTAAACACGAGAAACGGGTTTTATGCTGCAGTCATCAAGGCCAAGGCTAGCTTTGTTTGCCTGCACAGCCTTTAGCTAAATATTCCACTTTGTGGCTGTGCTTTCACTGAGAAATGAATGGTTATAAATGGGTTTTATGACATAATCATTGATGCAACGATAGCATTGGTTGGTCATGTCGGCCATGATGGCCTTCCCATCAGAGAGAAGGGAAACACCTGCAAGGAGTGACGTCAGCAGACACAAACGGAGAACAGGTTACAGTGAGATGAGATGGCGGCAACAGGTGGAGTGATGAAGTAATATGAGATGAATTCTGGAAAAAGAGAGTAAAAAACTTCTGGTTTTCCCAACTAGCTAACTCACTCTGCCAATACATTACTAGCTAACTAGTTTGTTTTGTTAATTTTAAATAGTATTTGATATAGAGTAAATTACAGAGAACACGTCGTATGCACTTGTGCAAACTTTTGCTGTTTGAAATGTCCTCATTGGCATGGAACAAATCAGAAAGAGGTCTCAGAGATAAACACCTGAGAAATGACAGTCGTCCTTGTTTACCGTATATACTCAAATATAAGCCGATCTCGTATATAAACTGACCCCCTGATTTTGACCTGCAAATTTAGATTTTTAAAGAAACCCGTATATCAGCCGACCCCCTGATGTTGTTTCATCAGTTTATTTGTTTATCAAATTACCTGTTTTTCTGGGTATTGTCATAGTATTCCTGTCATTTTCTGAAAATAATCCACGTACCGGTAAACAGCTGATTACGTTAACTGACATTAGCTGATATTAACTTTTCCAAACTCTTCTTCCTCGTCTGAATCACCAAACAGTTCATTCCAGTTCTGCTCTGTGTAACATGCCTTGACACGTTACACATACAGTGATCTTTTCNAAACAGTTCATTCCAGTTCTGCTCTGTGTAACATGCCTTGACACGTTACACATACAGTGATCTTTTCCTCTTCTGAGTCCGTGACGTTTCCATCATGTGTTGTATCTTACCTCAAGCTTCTTGCTAATAAAACACAAAACATGTTGAATGAGACTACCAAATAACAGTACCGTACCAGTATGTGAAGCACTTTTATAAGGTNCAAAACATGTTGAATGAGACTACCAAATAACAGTACCGTACCAGTATGTGAAGCACTTTTATAAGGTTGTCCCTGATTGGCCTGTTCTTTTATCTTTGACCAATCACAACAGAGCTTACTGGCTGCTGCAAAATGTGCTGATAAGATGTTTAGTCAGGAAATATCTCATTCTAAGGTATGATTTAAACTATTTTCCATGGGTAGTGGTAATGGGTAGTATTTCCACCTGGAAATTTCCTTCTCTGGAATCAAATTTGAATTTCTCATGTATAAGCCGACCCCCAATTTGCTTTGTGAAATTTGGTAATAAAATCTTGGCTTATACTTGAGTATATACGGTAACCTACACACAGGTATCCTGCTTTGTTTTATACAGTGGGGTCCAAAAGTCTGAGACCACATTGAAAATCTGTGATGTTTTCCATGTAAATGTGGAAATAATCGGAAAGTCTGACATCATAGAATCTCTGTGGAACATTGTCACATCATGCTGGATAACTTGGCTCATCAGGTTTTTACAGACGTGTGGAGTCCATGCCAGCTGGAGTGATGCTGTCATTAAAGCTAAAGGGAGGCGTACCATTGTTTTACCTAAGTAGCATCCTGGTAATATGGAATGGAGTGCATGAAGAATTACAGGGATAATATTCATTTTGTTTCAGTCAAACAGAAACTCTGCTGGGTGTAGGAAGGAATATTTTGCTCAAGTTGGTACCTGAGTAGACATGTACCTAATAAGTGTACCCCTGAGCTCCCCAGGGAAGGTTTTTTGCTTTACACCCGCTTGGCATAATACACTGCCTCTGAGCCAATCAGATTAAATCCTCTGCCTGGAATGAAGCTAGTAAGGCCCCGGTAAACATAGTAGAAAATGGGAAGATATGCTGAATGCCTCAACTGCTGAACTGATTTCAAACTCCACGATTTCATGACGGTGAGATTATAACAGGGAATAACTGCTGATACATTCTGTGAGAATGGATAATTTAGTCCAGGTGGATAAAGAAGAAAGTAGTGCTAAATTATGTATTTATCTGGAGTTCCAGTCTCTGAAAAGTCAGACAATCAGAACCCGGTTTAGCTATTCAGGCCATTATTTATGGAGTCAGATAATTCCAGTCAAATTTACAGTAACTCACGGTTTGTGTAGCAGTTTATTAATAATTATAATAATAAACTTATAATATTGTGTATAAATACACACAATGAAAGCCTTCGACTGTGACTCTGGTTTCAGTCACTGGGCCAGGTGTGGGTATTTGGTGTGTGTGTGTGTGTGTGTGTGTGTGTGTGTGTGTGTGTTTGTGGTGACTTCATAACATCCTAAAACCTGGTCATGCACTGGGTTGCAGGTTCCCAGCATTCTACACACACATTTATTCCTTACACTCTACGCCAAACCACTTCTGCTGTTTGTTGCCAAAAAGCTCTTTTTGTCTCATCTGCCCACAGAACTCAATCACTTACACAGTTCCAGTAACGTTTCTCAAACTGTAGGCACTTGAGTTTGTTGTTTGATGACAGCAGAGGCTTTTTTTCTGGCAAAACTCCCAAATAACCTGTGGTTATGTATGTCTGATCGTAGTTTTGGAGAATTTCTGATCCCTAAATCCAACTAACATCTGTAATTCTCCAGCTGAGTAAAATATTTTATTACTCTTTCCACCTCTGATGCCGGGATAAACGTCTCAGCTTTTCTCTGAACTCTAATGTGCATCAGCCACTCTGAGGGCCTTGAGAATCTGAGTGCATTATTATGGAATCATCAGAGAGATTCCACCAGATCCCAGAGCAGAGAATGCTTCCCAGAGAACAGTGCTGATTGGCTGAAAATATTGAAAGACAGGTGAAAATTAAAAATAATAAATAAATCTGAATCTTTAAACCTGACCCATTTTGCTATTAGTAGTCAAACAAAAATGGTTTATGAGGAGTATGAACAGGGGCAGCGCTAGGGGTGGGCTTATGAGGCTTAAGCCCCGGATGTTTTCCGTAAAGTCCCTAATCTTTTTTGTAATAGTGTGTTTTGAATTTTCTGTAGCGTTTTTGCAATTACCCAAATTCATCACCAAGGCAGAACCACAGTGTTATGAATGATTGATTGGACCAAATTGGTGGACAGAACGGCCATAACACCAATATAGCGCCACTGTTTAGATCGTTGTAAAGGTTTTCATTTAAAAAGATTTTTAACATCATATAACTTGTTAAAAGATGCAACATGATTTGTTACATTTATGAAGCATTTCTCAAAATTTATATTTAGCTTTGGTAGATATAAAATAGCTTTGGCTATCTATCAAGGCTATTAGCTTTGGTAGACAGCCAAAGCTACCTCATGCCTGGATTTTACAGTGGAGATCTGGGCTAAGCCCTGGATCTCCACTAAACCTAGATCCACCCCTGAGTACGAAAGCTCTTCTGTTTGTAAAGGACACAATGGACAGACACAGTTTGAGAACCGCTGTCTTAAAACGTAAAGTTGACTGTGTGACTGCAGACACATCTCTCAGGCAGCCAACTGGTAACTGGTGTTTAGCATTGCTAGCTTGGCTTTAGACTTTAATAGGACTCAGAAGGCTGTTTATTTTCTGGTACAAGGACAGCTGGCCTTTTAAAGCTCATATAATGCAGTAATTTATATCATCTTTTGCATTACTGCATGGTTAAACACGACAGAGTCACAGCATTAGACGAGACAATGGTCAGCTTCCTGCTTTGTGCCGGGCTGTAGCGTACGCACAAGTTAGCATCACAAATTGATGCCAGAATCATTATTCATGGTGCATTGCAACTGCAGAGCCAATCATCATGCAGTGCATGTCAGGATGCACCTGTCAAACAGCCTGACTGCTGCCTGATATGAAGAAGGGGGACATGAAAATTCAAGTGGCTGCTGGGAAATTGATTAAACACTCAAAGCTAAATGCTTCTCAGTGAAGCAACTATTTAGTTTCAATGACAGCGCTGCACAGATATGAGTTTATATGTGGAGCTGACGCTGTATAGTATTCAGATTTAAGCTGCTTGGAGCTGACTGTTTAATGTTGATTATTTGAGCGATAATAACCATTTCATCACCTAAAAATCTAAAGATGTCTGTTATTTCCTCATAACTACAATCCTCTTACACCAAACTGAAGCTGATGCTCTGATCTGACATCTGATTAAAAACCTGATTGGTCAGAGAGAGATCTGATAACATCAGAGCTGGAACAGTCTGACATGATGTTACGACAAACCAACGCAGCTCATACACCACACCTCCTGGAAAACATGCATTTTATGAAAAAATACTTTGCGTTCCTTATAACTGACATGAAAACTCTTGAGTCTGTCAGTCTGTCTGTAATCATCTAAGAATTTCTCTCTGTGTATTTCACCACATAGCTTCAGGTCAGCTGATCAGAGGATCTTAGATCTAAACTGAATTACTCTTTGAAGGAGTAATTTTCAAATCTTATAAAATTATATTGAATCCTAACAATCCTAAGACATGTCAAACTCCATCAACAGGGGTTGACATCTTTATCTTTGTGTTTTAATACTAAATTTAAAATAAAATCTCAGAAAACAATTCCCAGAAAATTCACAAATATATTTAGTTTGTTGTTGTTGTCTCCTGCTGTGTTTAGACCTGGGACCAGGATCAGACTGAGGAAGCACTCATCAGGCTGCATAATCCTAAAAAGTGTCATGTTCAGAAGTTTGTGTTAAAACAGAAAGGCCACACGGTGGCACTATCCACACAAAACCTCAGCTCCTCCTTGGCCTGAGGCCCAACTGAACCACTGAGCACCAGACTAACCACTAATTACATTTCAATCTGGAAATACTCTACAGATTACTAGACGTGCAAAGAAAAAAAAATGTACTCAGCCATCACAGGAAGATAATTTGCATCAATATGGTTTCGGTAGCTGCTCTGAAAGGGGCAAAACTAGATGAAGTGGATCTATAGATCATCTGAACCATGGACTTTGTTAGATTATATAAAAAATTCTGTCACTGATTTGTTGACATAATGCATAAATAGCTGATAGATCTGTCTAATCTGCCAATTTTAGTAATAAGGTAAGTTTAATACACAGCCTTCAACTCATTTCTGATATTTTTAGATCTGATCACATGCACTTTTGATAACAGAAGAAAGATATTATTCTGATCATGAGGGCCTGTTCCATGTTATTTGTGTCATGTGGTTCATTTAGCTCATAAAAATGGTGTGATGTTCCATACAGACATGTTTGTGGCTTGGAAGGTGTTTTTCAGTATGCCACACAACACACACACTCCCTTCACACCATTCATAAAGTTGGTCAGACTCAGACCATCATCCACTGGGAAGACTGGGAGTCAGATTAAGCAGCACTCTATTATACATCCTGACTTGTTACTCTACATACTCAGAGTTTTGTTTTTTTTTCTGTTCCACAGTGAAATATATGAACTCCAATCTTCCAGTAGATAGCCACGGCCCACTGAGTCTAACAACTGGGCTCACCTTTTTACACTTACTGGTAACTTCTGTGCCTTACCAGCTAACGACAGCCAGAGGTGGAAGGACTGTGAACTTCATTCAGTGTTAAAAGCTCACTCCTGCTGAATGAGTGTTTCAGCCGCGCAGGTTTTCCCTCCATGGCTTCAACACAAACTCAGCAGTCGTGTACTGAGGCTGTTCTCACAAATTCTGAAAGATCAAATCCACTCACATGCAGGTGACATCAGACTTGCTGAAACGTGATTCCTCTGACAGCTAAAACATTATAAAATCTCACACCTAGAGGTGGACAGTCAGGGCCGGCAAGGCCTTCTCTGCCTAGAGACAGAATCAGAAAATTATGTTTTTGTAATTTAATATATATTTTAATTAATGCTATATGTGGTTTATAAAGTTCATTCCCATCAGTTTGTTATTAACGTCATTTCATCGCTACTCTCTCCCTCAGTTTCGCTGCTTCCAGCACAGCTCATATAAATTAGAGCTTTTATCCAATCAGATTTTCCACCTGTGCTGTCTCCGGGTAAAAAAATCTAGCCTGAGGCCTTCAGAATCTCCAGTGAATCACCTCTGCTATTCAAGCTAATGAGACAACATTGTTGATTGTCATATTCTTTAACCAATCAGATTCTGAGTTTGCCATGTTGGGCGTGTTCTTTGACACCTGGAGCCTTCTAGCTTCTAGCTATGCTGATGTAGCCTAGCCACCTACATTAGCATTTTTCATGTGGTGTGATCAGAGGGCCAGTTAGCTAACTGAAGTAAAACTAGCTATCACTGTAACGTAGCATTACTTAAGATTTATTTTTTAAAAGTTTTGTGACGTTTAGATTTCTTGTTCAGAGTTTTACTTAACCCTGTTGTTTTTTAACACATAATGACTGAAGGAGGAGAAGAAATTGATTTGGTGGTGGTAAAAGCAAAGCCTTTTTCGGGAAGGACCTTTCAAGAAAAGCTGGAAATTGTGAGGAAGGGTCGACCAACCCTGCAGCTAGCAGCCCTGTCCCAGCCAGGGAAAGGATTTGTGCGGCACTTTCAATCCAGCAACCGAGCAACCGAGTGTTAAATCCCTTTATTCCACTCGATAAAGGTTACTGTCACTGTGAATATGGGCTGGTTACAATGAATGACAGCAGCATACAGCCCTAGTGTCATGCTGAGGTTATTAGAAGATAGTTTAATTATGGGAGGATAGCACTTAAGGCCTAGGTGTAAAATGGAGTCATTCTTATGTTTCCAGGGTCCTACATTCTCCAGCTCTATACAGCACAACAGAGCACAATGGGTTAGTCTTTCAACACACACAATGTGTGTTAACAGAATATTGAACTGGGGAACACAGGACCCTGGGAACATAGATACACTCCTGTGTAAAATACACAGCCCGCCACTGCTCACACCCATATTCACATCTGTTCATATGGCCTTCAAATACAACATCTGACAGGAATGAAACCAATAAAAATGATTTGCTTAAAGAATTTTATCCATCTAATTTTATTTTATAGTTACAGGAATATAACAGACAATGAAACTGCACCAGGGTAACTTTTAATTGGACACATGTTGGCTGTTTAAGCTTTCAGAGTAACATCATTAGAGAAAACAGTTGTGAATGACACAATACTCTGTGCAGAGTAATAAGTTAGTTTTAAATTATTTTTATTTTATTTTCAGTAGTGCTGCTCTTCCTTTAAAGAGATAAAATATTGTTTCTCAGATTTTCAACTGAAGCATCTTCAGTCTCTGATATTGAACAGAACATCACTCCTCTTATATGCACAATGTTTAGAGCAATATTAAAACTTGCACCACTTCAGGTAGCTGAGACATAATGATTCAGTTTAAAGCAAGTCGAGCAAGAGATGCTGTAGTTTGGAACTTCAAATCTCAGACTCAGCAGAAGTTGAGCTGTTTCTGATTTTCACCGCATCAGCCCACGCAGTCCAGGTTACACTTCCTGTTCCATCTTCTGGAAGTAATTTTCATTTCTGATGATAAAATATAGACATAGGCATTACTCAGTAAAAACCTGAGCCACAGCACAGCAAAGCTCCTGCATCAAACTGTAACCAGCAGAACTTCCAAACTCATTTAGTTTGACTGGGGACAAACGTGGAACAACCACCTAAAGGTAGCACAGTAATGATGTGCCTGTCTAACACAGCAGAGCCCATTCAAACTCCAGGTACATCATTCAACAGTGTAACTCACTATGTGCTGAGAAACGATTAAGTCATACATGCCCACTGTTAATGTGGGCGTGTATGACGCCCACATTAACAGTGGGCATGTATGACGCCCACTCATACACGCAGGTGAGCATGACTCTCTCTCATGCTCACCTGAGAGAGAAGACATGCCCACATTAACAGACATGCTCACCTGAGAGAGGAGACACACCCACATTAACACAGACATGCTCACCCGAGAGGAGACACACCCACATTAACACAGACATGCTCACCTGAGAGAGGAGACACACCCACATTAACAGACATGCTCACCTGAGAGAGGAGACATGCCCACATTAACACAGACATGCTCACCTGAGAGAGGAGACACACCCACATTAACAGACATGCTCACCTGAGAGAGGAGACATGCCCACATTAACACAGACATGCTCACCTGAGAGAGGAGACACACCCACATTAACACAGACATGCTCGCCTGAGAGAGGAGACACACCCACATTAACACAGACATACTCGCCTGAGAGGAGACACACCCACATTAACACAGACATGCTCACCTGAGAGAGGAGACACGCCCACATTAACACAGACATGCTCACCTGAGAGAGGAGACACACCCACATTAACAGACATGCTCACCTGAGAGAGGAGACATGCCCACATTAACACAGACATGCTCACCTGAGAGAGGAGACACACCCACATTAACACAGACATACTCGCCAGAGAGGAGACACACCCACATTAACACAGACATGCTCACCTGAGAGAGGAGACACGCCCACATTAACACAGACATGCTCACAGGAGAGAGGAGACATGCCCACATTAAGACACATGCTAACAGGAGACAGGAGACGTGCCCACATTAACACAGACATGCTCACCTGAGAGAGGAGACACACCCACATTAACGCAGACATACTCACAGAAGAGAGGAGACACGCCCACATTAAGACACATGCTAACAGGAGACAGGAGACACGCCCACATTAACACAGACATGCTCACCTGAGAGAGGAGACACGCCCACATTAACACAGACATGCTCACCTGAGAGAGGAGACACGCCCACATTAACACAGACATGCTCACCTGAGAGAGGAGACACGCCCACATTAACACAGACATGCTCACCTGAGAGAGGAGACACGCCCACATTAACACAGACATGCTTACCTGAGAGAGGAGACACGCCCACATTAACACAGACATGCTCACAGGAGAGAGGAGGCATGCCCACATTAAGACACATGCTAACAGGAGACAGGAGACATGCCCACATTAAGACAGACATGCTCACAGGAGACGCCCACATTAAGACAGACATGCTAACAGCAGACAGGAGACACGCCCATATTAAGACAGACGTGCTTGCAGGAGAGAAGAGACACGCCCACATGATGACAGACTTGCTCACAGGAGAGAGGAGACACGCCCATATTAAGACAGACATGCTCCCAGGAGACACGCCCACATTAAGACAGACATGCTCACAGGCGATACGCCCACATTAAGAACACACGCTAATAGGAAACAGGAGACACGCCCACATTAAGACACACATGCTCACAGGAGAGAGAAGACACGCCCACAATGGGAAAGACATCCACATCAGGACACACACACAAGACAGAGAAGAGACAAAAAATATCAGCAGCAACACGTTGACATGCAGAGAGAGAGAGACGTTCACATCGGGACACAGGCATGGACTGGCCGGGACTTTTCCCGGTGGGCCAATGGGTCTGTGGGCCATAAATGCGTGACTTTTTTTTTTTGTTTTTTGACCCGGCCCATAAAACATGGAAAGACCGTGTGAATGGCCCATTTTGTTTCTCAGTTGATATCGGCCCAATCACATCCCACGTCGGCTTGTCCCCTTCTGTCTCTGTAACTGAGAGACACTGAAAAAGTAAACCGTGTCAGCGTGTAAGTGGACAGGAAAATGAATGCAAAGAAACATAAAGGAGGTGCAGAAAAATTGTGGAAGAAAAACAATGGAAGGCTTTACAGCAGGATACTGCTACGTGTGCAAAAGTTACATTCATGTTTGCTGCAACGTCAGTGTCAGCACCATCAAACCTGCAGCAGCAGCCAGAGAGGCAGAAAGAGAGGGACACGGTCCTACCGCGGAGGACAGACAGAATGCAGGAGGAGACTGTAAGTTCAATGCAGAGGTAACAAGGTGCATAGGAAGAAAAAGATGCATAGGGCCCTAGCATCAGTCAATCAGTCAAGCTAGCTTTGGAATCATAAATAGCAGACATGAAACGCTTTTTCCTCATGTCACCATCATCTAGTTGCAATAAGAATAACTGCTAAGTAGCTGTAAACTAGCATTTGATGCTAGTTTACTGCTTAACCCAAGTTATTGAATCAACCATCAATCAACTATTAGCAACCCTCAATTAGCTAAACCTCCTGCCATAATAACTTTTATTTGGTCATTTCTTTATGGGTTGTGTGAGCTTGTTTTCAAAATGGAAAAAAGAACATTTTCTAAAATTAATGCATAACATCCATCCATCCATTTTCTGTACCCGTTTGTCCTGTTGAGGGTCACGGGGGAGCTGGAGCCTATCCCAGACTGCTTGGGGTGCATAATATATGTCCCTTTAAATACTGTATGATTAGCACAAAATTATGTGTCCTCAAATACTTATTCATTTATTTTATATTTTCTGACTGTTTTCATGCAGAAGTCCTTAAAATTGTCCTCTGGTGTGACACTATTTCTAATCAAAATATTTTATTTAGAAATTGTAAGTTAACGGGAAATATACACAGTAATAATCATGTTTGTCCTGATTAAGTATCAGCACTTGCAGCACCTGATTTGAAAGTAAAAACATTTCATCCTGTTACTCAGTGAAGTACTTGTAAGGAGTTCTCATTAAAAATTCTGTTATTTTTACAATAAATCAGTCAAACCAACCTTTTCAATGTTTGTTTACAATAAATAATACAACAGTACAGAATTTTTTAATTAAATATGTTGATTGTGTCACACCAAAGGACTATATAATTGGTCCCATAACTACCATGTGTTGGAAAAAAACAGTATTTTTATAATATTTTGACCTTCTACTCAGACTTGTGCTCCATGCCTTCTGTACTTTCTGGCAGAAGAAGGACATTTGTCAGTAAACGATGCCTAATTAATGCTGCTTTATATTTATTAATAGGGTCACAGCAGTGGACAACATGTTGCACATCATAACAAGTTACAGTGATAGCTGGATGACGTATGGATGATGGAGTAATCATCTGTATTATACATATAAAAGAAATGTAAGAGAATTAGTGTTTTTTTTTTTTTTAAATTTAATTACAGTAGTTTTCTAATAAGAGCATTATTCTGCACAGTCACACCAGAGGACAATTATCATGTTTTAAAGAAATTATCAGCACAGTTCAGTGAGTTTTTATAAATGAAAGAATAATTAAAAGTAAGTATACTCATGTTGCCTTACTTATTGATGACGTAGCTACGTGGTGGTATTGGGGGCTGATAGGTACATGTATTGAAGAATGGTTGATGTTGGGCCGATTGGGTGGGCCGCCCTGNATTGGGGGCTGATAGGTACATGTATTGAAGAATGGTTGATGTTGGGCCGATTGGGTGGGCCGCCCTGCCTGGGCAAAAATCCAGGGCCGATTTTTAATCCCAATCCTAGTCTGGCCCTGTAGGGACAGACACATGAGAGAGAGAGAGAGAGAGAGAGATGACAAATGTGTGTGTGTTGGAGCTTTCATGGAGGCAGCAATGGGTGAAATCATCAGGTTAAATGGTGGCACTTAGACACTAATCCAATCAAGAAAATTAAATCAACTCAACTTGATCTGTTATTACCACAACTTGATATTTCCTTTTTCTATGAATGAATTAATGAATTAGAGTTTAGTCATAATTATGAGTCAACGTGATCACTATTGTGTCAACACAACTCATCAACATTAAGTTTGAAATTCTAAAAGTAAAAAAAAAACAAAAAAAACACGTTTATTCAGCAGTTAAGCCTAAAGCTGCACTGAATTATTTTTTTTAGAGGGTACTCATTCCACAGTTTGAGAACCACAGGACGAAATAGTATGTGAACATATACTGTAACACTAAAAAAGGAGTGAATGGAGCTTTGGGAAGACATACAGAGGACTTTTTTTCTGTTCATCTTTTGCATCCGCTTTACTGAAATTCATTTTATTTAGGACACATTTTAAAATAATTATCTTGTATTAATTTTGAGCATCCAGAGCACGGCGGTTAAAATCATAACAGTTCTGTCACAGTGAAAATAACAGCGTCTCGTCACCATCATCATTCAGACGTTGACGTGAGATCAGCGGCTCTGGAAGTTTTGCTGGTACATGCTGAGCCTTCTCCGGTCTTCCCGGTCTCCCGTTAAAAAAAAAAAAAAAAANCTGCGCGCTGAGCCGCATCCAGACGCGCTGGCCGCCGCTGGCTGATGCCGTTGCCCCCTCCTCTTCCTCCCCCACACCCCCCCACGATCTCGGCGGTGCTGTGCGCAAAATTACCGTTGCTGGACGGACGGACGTTTTCACCGAACAAACCAGCGGCGCTGCGGGGGGAGATGCAAGAAAAAACGCAAGCGGACATGGATGTGTAATGGGCGTTTGATTTTTAATTTTTTTTTAGACGTCATTATTTCTTTTTTCCTCGTGATTTTGCTCTGGCCCTGCGGGGGGAAATTAAACCTGCTCGATGTCTCTCATCAGTTTGTAACCGAAGCAAAATGCGGGTTTCTTCTCGTGGCTGCTTTCTGCTGATATTCTCGTGCTTTTGGGGACCGACGATGGGTGCTTTCCCGAGCAGCGTTCAGATCGGTAAGTGGAACCTTCACGTTAATTCTCAGCAAACCCAACAAATCAGCAAGAATCACCTAATGAATCTCAGAGTGTCTCTGTCCCGTCACGTCACACCCCAGGACTTCAATCCTACAACGCTGTGTTTAAAACACACATCTGATGAGGTGTGTATCTGCAGGCTGAAGTGTGTAACCCAATGCGCTCCACCACTGCAGCAGATCAGAGCAGCAACGTGTGTGTTTGTGCGTGTGCGTGTGTGTGTAGTCCCAACGCAGGCTGACTGTATGTGACTCCCACAGACCCCCGGTCCTGTCTGACATAAAACCTCTGTCCCGCAGGCTCCTCCGGTTCCCCAGCTCTCTTTCTAAACCTCCGCATGTTTCCATTTAACTTGTCGGGATGAAATAAAGGTGATGGATTGATGGTTTTCATTTCGGTGGCAGGACAGATTGACTTGGCTGATTTAAAGGCACAGGGAATGAAAAGAAGGGCAAACTGTGACCTCCAGTAGGCGATCATCATAACCCCTCCTCCCCCCAAAAAATCAATTTTCACAAAAGCATTCACTCAGGCTTTTCTCTGTTCCAAGCTAATATGCTCATAACACAAACAAGTTAACCAAGTTATCCCTTAAAGGACCATACCGACCATTTTGCATCTTTGAACCTAATATATTCAATTACATGTAACATTACTGACAGTCATTTACCAAAGCATACTACTGGAACGGTGAATTAAAAATGTTTTTCCTACCTTCCACACCGCCATTGGTTTNAGCATACTACTGGAACGGTGAATTAAAAATGTTTTTCCTACCTTCCACACCGCCATTGGTTTCAGTTAATGCTGGTAAATCAACTTTGAAATGATAGATAATCCATCATTATGAACAAGATGTGTATTCAGGTTTTTTTTTTTTTTTTTTTT
>VXCM01007538.1:0-20962 GCA_014773175.1 Lucifuga dentata | reverse complement strand
GTGATGACTGTGATGTAGCGTTGGTGATGACTGTGATGTAGCGTTGGTGATGATTGTGATGTAGCGCTGGTGATGACTGTGATGAAGCGTTGGTGATGACTGTGATGTAGCGTTGGTGATGATTGTGATGTAGCGTTGGTGATGATTGTGATGTAGCGTTGGTGATGACTGTGATGTAGCGTTGGTGGTGATTGTGATGTAGTGGTGATGATTGTGATGTAGCGTTGGTGGTGACTGTGATGTAGCGTTGGTGGTGACTGTGATGTAGCGTTGGTGATGATCGTGATGTAGCGTTGGTGATGACTGTGATGTAGCGTTGGTGATGACTGTGATGTAGCGTTGGTGATGNATTGTGATGAAGCGTTGGTGATGATTGTGATGTAGCGGTGATGACTGTGATGTAGCGTTGGTGATGATTGTGATGTAGCATTGGTGATGACTGTGATGTAGCGTTGGTGATGACTGTGATGTAGCGTTGGTGATGATTGTGATGTAGCGTTGGTGATGACTGTGATGTAGCGTTGGTGATGACATCATTCTACCTTGTAGTACTTGCTGCTGCTCTTGCTCTGGTACAGCATGATGCTCTTCCAGTCCAGCAGCCAGTAATGACGTTTCCTCTGGGGGACAGAAAAGCACAGATAATTCCTTGTGAGCGTGGGAATGTGTAGAGGTTTTACGGATGGATGAGTGTGTGTGTGTCTCACCAGTGTGTCCGTGTCCGTGTGGTGCAGCAGCCATCCTTCTTTCAGGACCCCGCTGCCTCTCCTCTTAGAGTGGTGCACTGACTGGACCAGCCTCATCAGGGGGATGTTGCTGCTGAAACAAGGACTGATGGAGGGATGGAGGAGAGGAGGAGGAAGAGGAGAAGATGAAGGTGAATAATGAAAAGAAATAGAATGACATAAATTTAAAGGAGCATACCAGTGGTTTTGCATGTTTGAGCCCAATATTCTGTATACAACCCACATACACGTCACGACTGATAACCATTTTCAGAAACATGCAACTTGAGCGATAAATATTAGAATTGTTTTTCCTCCTTTCCAGAATGCCTTTGGTTTCAATTCATCCCAGTACGCTGTTAAAATCTACTTGTAGAGACTTGAAATATGTTAGAGACAAATAATCCATCACAACAAATAAGACATCCATTGAATTTTTTTGTCAAAAGAAACTTTATTTAAGTGGTCCAACATGGGGCTGCATGGAAGAAAATGTACATCTCTGCCAGGGAATATAGTCCCAGGAGAAAATTTTTACAGAGACATTAAAACAACTGTGCCTTCAAAATTCAAACGTACGTGTTAGCAGGCGAAACATTGAATTTTAAGGTTTGTATCACCTGAACATTTGATTTTGAAAGACTAGGGGATTTGGCAAAACAACAGGAAAACTAAAATNTTGTATCACCTGAACATTTGATTTTGAAAGACTAGGGGATTTGGCAAAACAACAGGAAAACTAAAATATGGTTTTATGTCTTGGAAAATGGTTGTCAGTAACGTAACACAGATGAAAGTAGTATTTATTGGGCTTAAACATGCAAAATCACCGGTATGGTTCTTTAAGTCGACTTTTTTGGTCACTACCACCTTCCTGTGAAAGTACCTCCAAGCGCCTCTAGGTGGCAGCATAACCCAAAACTCCAAGTAGCAACATTTGTGAGTCAAATTAAAAATCAGGATCCAGTGGCATGCCCACGTCGACCTTTTGGACGGGATTACATCATCAGAGTGATTCAATAATCTCTCACCTCATTGGCTCTTGCAGTCGCACAACTTCCTCCATCTCGGCCAGCAAGTCGCTGGACATGTCATCATCAGAGGTCTCGAGTGTCGTCGTGCTGCTGCGTTCTGACTCATCGTCATGCATTCCGGACTCATAGTCCAGGTCTGGTCTTACACCGTAATCAGCTGATGTGGATTCTGGGAATATGATGTCATACACAGATTTATATAATGAGTAAAAGATTAAAAAAGCAATCGAGATTAATGAGAAGCACCTTTATCGTGCTCGTTTGACATCAAAAACAGGGTAAATGTACGAATGAAGAAGATTTCTGGAAACTTTCTAGAAATGTCAGGATCATCATCATTTGATTCATTTTTGCAAAATGCCATTTTCAGGCTTTACAGAAATGGAAAATTTTCACCCAAAAAAATCTGGAGTTTTACCTGTTAAAGTCATTTCTGAATCTCATCAGGCAGGAATTATGCCACTAAATCATTATCGTGACGTTTCTGGGAATCTAAAGTCGGACCAGGCTACAATCTGTGTGTCGGTTTATGATTCATCATTCAAAGTTCAAAAAAGAGCCACGATCAGAATTCCCTAAAAGTATGGATACGAAGTCTGAGCGTGGGACCCGGAACACGGGATCCGCTCCTCACCCTTGCCGTTGATGCCTCTCCTGTCTCCGGGACAGTCTCTGGGGACTAACGGCTCACAGCGCCGATGACAGTTGAACCTGCAGTCTGAGAGAAGAAAGGTTTTTTTTAAACACCAATAACAAACTCAACTTGATATGAAATTAAAAATATAATTACCACTAGATGGGGACTATGGATGCTTAAAGGAGGCAGTTAAAGGACCACACTGATAATTTTGCATTATTTAAGCCCAATAAATGCTACCTGCAAACTCGTTACATTACAGACAACCATTTTCCAAAACATAAAATCATATTTTAGTTTTCCTTATTTTGCCAAATGCACTAATCTTTCAAAAATCAAATGTTCAGATGATAACCCACCTTAAAATTTGAATGTTTCACCTGCTAATACATACATTCGAATATAAACGAGACGGTTGTTTTAATTTCTCAGTAAAAGCCATCTTCTCCTGGGACTATATTCCCTGGTGGAGACGTACATTGTCTTCCATGCAGCTTCATGTTGGATTAGTTAAATTAAGTAACTTTGGCAAAAACTAAGAACGTTTTGTTTGCTGTGATGGAGTATTACAATTTGAATTTAAAAGCGTACTGGAGTGAATTCAATTTAAAAAACCAATGGCAGTCTGGAAGGTAGGAAAAACAATTCTAATATTTACCACTCCAGTAGTTTGGGAAATTGTTGGCAATAATGTAACGTGTGTGTGGGTCATTTGAATTGTGCTCAAATGTGCAAAATCACTGGTATGCTCCTTTAAATACCACTCCCACTTAATGGCAACAATAGACACTTATACTGGACAGAAATACAACAGCAAATAAATAGTGACAAGTCACACTTACAGTAGGCAGATAAATATACTGTATTTGCCACTAGATTTCTTATTAAAGGAACAGTTCACATTTTTTTCAGGGGATAATAATCCGTGTTCGCAGGCTTGATTTGGCTCACATTTGCAGGCTCCTTCCTGAAAATATTTAGTATAACACTTTTTTTTTAATTGAACATAAAGTCACTCAGCCATATCATTACTGATGACATTAGAATATTAATATAAAATAAATCATAATTTATTTCATTAATTTGTTTTATATAGAATATAAAATTCCTCCAAGCGTCTGACCTGAGCACTGCAGCCCCTGTCTGAAGAGGCCTTTGAGCAGGCGGTGGCAGTACTGGCAGACTGTGGGTTTGGTGTAGCTGTGGATGTGGAACGTGTGAGGGACCTGCACCCTGGTCTTGTCACCGGAGCCCACTCCCACCCACACTGGAGGCTCCACCCAGGACGGCAGTCTGGACACAGGCTTGGACATGCTGATCTAGTGGGGGGAAAAAAAGCACAAGAAGTACTGAAAAAAGCTGAAAATGGCTTCATGTTTCTGTCGTAAGTTTGACTGCGGTGCTTTATTTCCGTACCTCCTCCAGACTGCCCCCTGCCTGCATGGACAGGGAGTGCGTGCGGGGTCGTGGGGGAGGAAACAGGGAAAGGCTGCCGCCAACCTGACGCCGTGAGTGGCTACAGTCATTGGGTAACTGCAGAGCACAGCGTTTGTGGAAGTCTAATCCACAACCTAAAGAGACAGGAATAAAAATATAAAAATAAGAACTTTAAAGGACCATACAAGCAATTTTGCATGTTTAAGCCCAATAAATAGTGCACACATATATGTTACGTTACTGACATTTTTCAAATCATAAAACTGTGTTTTAGTTTGTCTGTTATTTTGCCAAAAAATAAAAAATAAAATAAAATAACAAACGTTGTGTTCGCTGTGATGGATTATGTATCTCAAGTACGTTTCAAGTCTCTACAAGTTGCTTTTTATAGTTGAAACCAATCTCAGTCTGGAAGGTAGGAAAAACAATTCTAATATTTACCATTCCAGTAGTCTGTTTTGGGAAATGTCAGCAAAGTAATGTGTATGTGGGTTGTATATACTGGGCTCAACCATGAAAAACCACTGTTATGATCCTTTAAATTCAGTTTTATAACAAACTCGACAAAGTACGTCTCATGAAAACCATAATATAAGAATTAATATCCCATGGTTAAATATGCAGAGTGGGTGGCCTTGCCTTGACATTTTAATCCCTGGCGAACCAAACCCCACAGCATTTCTCCACAGCGGTGACAGAAAGTGGGCGTCCGATACGATTGGACCAGCAGGGAGTGTGGGCGGAGCTTCATCTCAGTCACAAAGGCAGCTCCTGAGTCAGAGTCAAAGAAAGAGAGAAAACATTCCACCGGGACGTTTTCATTCAGAAATCATGTGGTCTAACGTGTCAAACAAAACCTTTGGTGCTGGTTGACCTCTGACCTGAGACGATGACCTCGATGAGGTCGCCGTCCTGCAGCTCGTCCTGGTCCGTCAGGCGGTGCAGCAGCTGTTCTGCAGCAGGTTGGTGTCTGAACAGCAGGATCTTCTCCCCGACACCCACGACGCGACATTCTGGAGCCTGAAAACACACGACAGTTACCAAATAACAACCAGAAAACACGACAAAACCAAACATATGGTTAATATATTACATTCTACTTAAAAACAAAAAAAATAGTAATTTTCAACTTTAAAAGGACCATACCAGTGGTTTTACATGTTTGAGCCCAATATATACAATCCTTATAAATGTTTCCCAAACATATTACTGGACGTTTGATTTTGAAAGATTATTTGGCAAAACAACAGGAAAATTAAAATACGGTTTTATGTTTTGGAAAAAGACTTCTACCAGATTTTTTTACGACATTATACATTTTTGGTTACTTGCGCATGAAAGGGAAGGATAAAATAAGAGGGATAATAAAATAAAATATGTAATATCGTGCCATAAATATAACAAACTTCAGCCTGAAAAATGACCAGAAAATGAACACTTTCATGTAAATGAGGTCTGGTTTCTGTGATTTTAATGTTTTAACCTGAATTGTAAGATTCTGAGACATTTAAAAGGGAAAAATTATATGACTAATTTTTAAATATATAAATGGAGAATTATACGATTATACAACTTGACGTCTTCACTGGATAATCTGCAAAAATCCATTCTGGTCATATTGAAAAGTCGAATAAAAAGAAAAAAAAAAGAGAAGAAATATACTGATACACCGTGCTGTGTGTGTACAACGCATATGTGCAGTGACACACTTATGTGCGGTGAACACAGAAAATGCACAAGCAAGTGCACACACACACACATCCTTCAGGCCTGTTGACCTGCTGCCTGGAAACTTGCGATAAGATCAAAGTTGAAGGTTTTGCTGGTGTGAGCGAGGTAAACCATGTGTGTGTGTGAGAGAGACAGGTGAAGAGACTGTGGTTGGAAAGTTTGCGATGCTTCTGGCGACCACACGGCCTGAGTGAGTCAGGCAGTTTGAAGGCCAGACGTGATCAAATGGTAAAGACACCGACACCTGCACTTCTAAATTTACCCGTGCAAGTCTTCACCGCGCCATCAAACTGCTGCTGGTGCACAATTTACACGAGTCCAACGCACGACTCACCTCTCCCAATCCTTACTGACATGACAAAGCCTCGTTTAATGAAACAAAAAACCTTGAGATACTAAAAAAGCCACATATTCTAATTATTTCTATTTTTTCACATTTTTATTTCCCTTTACCTGTCTGATTCTTCTGTAAAATTGGACTTAGGGGAAATAATGAGTCAATCTGTGTCATTTTTAGCCCAAAAATAAGGAAATTCCACCTCTTAAGCTCCTTCCAGTGTTTTCCTCTTTACAAACTCACCTTTTACATCCAAGGTTTTGTTTGGAATTTTATTTCTAATCACTTTGGGGCTCCCAAACTTTCTAAGGATAACTGAATCTGAGTATTTTATTTGATATTTAAACATTCAATACAATAGATATTAATAGTTGTTCCACCACTGCTTATTATTGCTTAACAGATTTAGATTTGTCATTTTAAGCTGGTCTGGGATCTGAACTCATCACATTCTGCTCATAAAAACTTAACTATCTGTACTAGTTTGAAGCAATCTGAATGGTATTTTTTAAATATTTTTGACAATTTCAGATTGGATGGTGATGATGATTTACTGTACCTGAGGTCTTTGTGTCGAATCCCACCCATCTGGTGCCGCGAACCCAATAAATCAGACCTCAAGACCAATTTTAAGGTGAATATTCCACAAATACCCCACAGACACATCAACCTGTCTGACCCTTTTCCTTACCTTGCGCTTGATGATCTCTGCAGCCAGCCTCTTGGCATGACGATAGCTCAGGTTCCCTGCGGGGACTTGAACCACCTCCCTGAACAGGCCCAGCTGGAACTGGACCAGAGATGGCATGGAGCGACAGGAAGAGCCGGACGGAGTCACTGCTGACATGGAGAGAAGGCCTGCGAGGAGGAAAGGATGTGGATACTGTAACAGGAAGTACGAGGATCAAAAGATGGTTTTCCTACTTTCCCAAAATTGCTCCACTTGTCTCAAACTAGTATTCAAACTTAAACAGGACATAAATTAAGGTTTTCTTTGGCTAAAATAGCAAAATAAAATGTAACAGTATTTATACCTGATACATATTTGATACGAATAAACCTACTTTTATCGTTTGGTCTTCCTGTATGAGGACGATTGTCTGCTTTGCATGAACTCTGGTGGGTTTGGTTTCCTTTTGTGGGGCTTGGCTTTTGATGAGACAGGAAGTTATAGAGACTTACCTCTGTGAAGGCAGTAACACACTGGGGTCTAGCTATGAAAACACACACACCAACACGCACCTCATACAACACAGTTTCAACACAATCATATCTACATGGATAAAAATGTAAAACACTCAATATCTCTTTGAAAAGTGGAGTTTGCATTTATTGAATCTTATATATATATATACACATCAAGTTGGCCCCTTCACAATATGACCCATCACATCACCAGTTACCATGACACCCATAAATATTTGGACGGGTCGTCACGGAGACAAACAGCTGATTGGTCGATGAAGATTTGAATCAAAAATCCTCAGTTCGTGAAGCTCGTGGTGATTTTTAATGACTCGTTGAGGAAAACTTAGAGATATCAAGATGAGAATAATTACTGAAAAGTCCGAGATGAAAACCAACATTTTATCAAGTTAGCAATATATTGTGAATACAAGACAGGTTAAAGGAGCATACCGGTGATTCTGCATGTTTTAGCCCAATAACAACAACCTGTTTATACATTATTGACAACCGTTTTCCAAAACATATTACTAGAGTGGTTAATATTAGAATTGTTTTTCCTACCTCTCAGACAAAATCAAATTGGAGAGACTTGAAACGTGCTTGAGATAACTAATCCATCACAGCCAACCAAAATTTCTTTTTATTTTTCTGTTGAAGTTACTTAATTTAACTGGTCTAGCACAGAGCTGCACAGAAGAAAATGTGCGTCTCCGCCAGGTGATATAGTCCCAGAAGAAAAGAAGCAAAAATCTACCTTTTACATTCAAACATTTGGCAAAATATTGAATATTAAGGTTGGTTTATAACTTGAACATTTGATTTTGAAAGATCAGGGGATTTGGAAAAATAATATGTAAACTAAAACATGTTTTTCTGTTTTGGTAAATGGTTGTCAGTAATGTAATATAGATGCAGGTTGTATTCATTGGGCTCAAACATGCAAAATCACTGATATGATCCTATAATACTCTAAGGCGTGTTGAAAAACCCAAATATTAAGGAAATGTTTCAGTCTTTAGGAGATACTCTTACTTACAGAAGTGGATTATTTGCATGAGAATAAGGGTTTTCCCTGTCATTTTTGTGAATACCTGTGTGTGTGTGTGTGTGTGTGTGTGTGTGTAAGCAAACAACAAACAAACACACATATAATGGTTATACACTGATAATTCTGTTCATTATTTGCTGCGAACAACATTTAAAGCACTTTTACTGGCCCCTTTCCAAAGATCTTTCCCGACTTCCTTCATTCATTTCTTCATTATATTCTGTAACTTTTACCACATTTGCACTTTCCCCAAAACACGCACAGCACAATCAGAAGCCGAGATTTCACGACTCACACTTTTAAGATAAGCAGCAATTCACTTCTGCAAATGGCGCCACGTTCTGTCATCTAATGTTATCTAGAATTTACATTTCCCGACCAGTCATAAGTCAGTTTTTCTAGACAATCGAATCACAGTTGCGGATATGAAATCGACTTGACCAGTGATTTTTTTAACTTCACATAATGAGACATGTCAATCTGTGGATATTTCTCTTGGTAGTGGTGGAGTTTTAGCAGAGATTTCACTCCCGGCTAGTAAACAAAAACGACAAAGAGAATCGCGTAAAAACCACGATACGACGTCATCGATTTAATAATTCAAACATTCAAATTAAGGAATCGTTCATGTAGCGGCAACAATTCAAGTCAGCTGGGCTTCCGGTTTAGTGTTGAAGACGTTTCTCAACTCGCTTCTTCGGTTTGTCCTCTGAGTCGTTCGCACCTCAGGCCAGGGACTCGGCGGATCGCAGTGGAGTCGTGATTCGTTAGAGTCGTTAAGAGTAACCTCAAACTGAAGACGTCAGGAAAATTCGGCTTCAAATCATCTCCATTCACGCGACTAACGACTCTAAGGACTCTCACACGACTCCCATGTGACCCAATGAGTCAACGATGGGACTCAAAGTTCTGAACGACTGATTCAGAAAAAGATTTTTTGATGAGTTGACAAAACTTCTCCAAGACTTTAAGTCCAGTTACCCCGAAATACTTCCTCCAAATATCCAACAACCTCATTGGTTGAGAACCTTCACAGACAATCGTTTAGTTTAGTACCTTGTGCATAAAAAACTTTCACCAAAGTTCACAACAAAATCACCAGAGCAAATTTTTTCGGTCAGATTTCTTCAAGATGAAGAAATCTGACGATATCCACCTGATCCGCGTAAAACACTGAGGATTGCTGATAACACACACTAAACAAAGAACTTCCCAACAGAAATCTCAGTAGATATCCAGTACAACAGCTTTCAACAAAATAAGTAATAAGTTACCCGTGATATCAAATCAGGGCAGATTACGCCTTCAGATTCAGACTGCAACATCGGATTCTAAATCCACTTTGTTGGCGTTTTCGTAAACTTGCGAAATGAGAAGTTTGTTCCGGACTTTACTTGCACCAGAAATCCTTAAGTTTAGGATTTCCAGTGAATGAGGGTTAGTAAATTTACTTTCAAATCCAGATCTGGTGAAACTATGATCCTAACCTGCCGTGTCGACACCAGAACGGCCGCCGGTGGTTTAAATGCCATATTCAAAGTGCCTTAAAATGATTTTGGTTGAAATCTTAACGACTTTCTACTTATTCAGAAAGTCATCGGATTTTGTAAACTGAGGTCAGCATTTGTGACATTTTCCCCTTTAAGCCGAGATGATTCAAGTGCATCTTTCTTTTTCTTGTTTCTTTTCCCTCCGTTCGCTCCTTTACCAACATCCGTCTTTCCTTCTTTTCCAGTCTAGATAAGTTGTACTTTCCCCTCCGTCATTCCACAACTGAGACCCTTTTTAACACAATAGCGTAAAAAAAAAAAAAAAAAAAAAAAATCAACGTGCGCTATATACAAAGAAAACATCAAATAATTTAGACCTCTATATACATAAAAACAAAAAAAAAGGCAAAGAGTGAGGTTCAACTGGTTAGTGCTATTAGGATTGCTTCTATTTCTCTTTTTTTAAATAATGATTGTACCTGTGGTTTTCCCTCGTTAGATCTAAACAAATCGCACCCATTTATTCTCCGTGAAATGCATTCGATGGGCGTTAGCATTAGCATATAGGTCATGCTACAGGTGGAATATACAACGCTTCTGTTTGAAAGGAAACCGGAGTGCGTCTAGCCTACCTAAGGTCGAGTGTCTGCACGTGAGGGTTAAATAGAAGATACGGATTTGTCACGGACTGGATTGTTGCGGTGCGTTCAAGTGCAGACATTCCACATTCTAGCAAGCATCATGCCGCTAAGGTGTGTGTAAATATTCTGTTCGATGGCAGCAATTTGTACAGCGAAGCAAGCGCCTACTGCATTTAACGTTTATCGTGTTAGCACTTTTTTTTTCAGTGTTCTTTTAAAAAAAAAAAACAAAAAACAAAACACGCCGCAGGTTCAAACTTTAGTGTGTTTGTCTGATCAAACCAAGCCGCAAACAGCCACTCTGCCTCTGCCTCGCGCCACTTCCTGTCACTGTCTAGCCAATCAGGGAGCTGCGTCTTGAAAGGTCCACGTTACTGGCGCTTAGTCCCCTGCAGTCCGAGAGTCCGGAGTTGGCATCCTGAAAAAAAAAAAAAAGAGAGCAGGCAAAGTTAAAACGTTCTTTTTCTGTAATTGTGATAGAAAATGAGGCGGCGGTGGGAAACGCCTGTACCTGCGTGGTTTCCTCAGCGCTCTTGTTGAGGAAGTTGAGGGAACTCGCTCTCTTCATTCTGAGCACAACAACAGAATCACGTTAGCCTCGAATCTTTAATGTTTTCCTTTAGGTATAAAAAAAAAAAACAAACAAGAGTGACAAAACATTCCAAATTTCCTGAGGAGGAGGAAAAGCAGCGGGAATTCTGAGGTGTGAGGACGAGTCCGTGATCACGCAAAGTAAATGAGTGTAAAATTCCATGGAGAGCTTGTGAATCGCTTGATTGTTTTTTTTTTTTCTTTTGTAGCAGCACAAGTAGATGATATAGTTCTGAAAATTCATGGCAAAGCAACATAATAATCTTTAAAACTGAGCTGAAGAATCGATCTTGGACTCTTCTTGCCGACTCCACTAAAGAAAATGGGTTAAGGAAAAGTTGTAGAGCAACTTTCTAAAACGTGTTCAAGCTCTAAAGAATTCGTCCTGTGGTTCCACCATTTCTGAAACGATGAGGCTAATTTCCGGCACAAATATATTAATACACTGTTGAAAGGACAACACTCACACTGACCACAAACTGTGATGACAGATTATGGGACTCGTGGCAGATGGCTGCTGGGACCTTTAATCCGTGATTCTCGTTGACGTCAGATGACTCATCTAAATTTGGCTGATTTACTGATGTATTTCTAATAAAATGACTAAAACTTCATTTGTAAAAGAAAACTCAAAGTCCCTGTGAAGTGATGTGGGGAAGCGAGGGCCCTGAACGACTTGTGACTGACGTGAACGCGCACGCTTGCACGCTCGGTAAGCTCACCCTGGGTTGCGGGGTTCTTGCGGGCCGCTGCCCTGCAGCTTCTTCACCAGCATCTCGCTGCTCCTTCTCAAAGCGTCGCGAATCTTCCCGAAGGAGCCACTGCGACGCAGAGACCCGTTACCGTCCTGGGCAGAGATAAAAACTGCTAAACTGAGCATCTAATGCAGATATTAAAAGTAAAGGACCCTAACAGTGATTTTTTGCATGTTTTTTTTGCTTTTTTTGCACCTTGGCTTTTTGCCATGTGATCTTTCTTCATTTAAAGGACCATACCATCCATTTTGCATGTTTGAGCCAAATATATTCAATTTTCATACATGTTATGTTACTGACAATCATTTCCCAAGATAAAACCATATTTCAGCTTTCCTGATATTTTTCAAAATGTCTTAATCTTTCAAAATCAAATATTCAAGCGATACACCCACCTTAAAAATGCATGTTTCTCCTGCTAATAGTTACACAGCCTTATGAAGTCAGTCGTTTCAATTTTTCCATAAACGCAGATCTTCTTTTAGGACTATAATCCCTGATGGAGACATACATTCACTCCACACCTTTTATTGTGCTTAAACGCTAAAATTACATAATTGCTAAAAAAACAAAAAAAAAAAAAACCCTGAATACACGTTTTGTTCATGATGATGGATTACCTATCCCAAGAACGTTTCAAGTATCAACAAGTTGATTTTAATAGCGTACCAGAATGAACTGAAACCAATGGCAGTCTGGAAGGTAGGAAAAACATTTTTAATTCACTGTTCCAATAGTATGCTTTGGGAAATGATTGTCAATAACGTTACATTTATGAAAATTGATATATTTGGCTCAAACATGCAAAATGGTTGGTATGGTCCTTTAATACATGTTTGAGCCCCCCTTCCCCCCCANCAAAAAAAAAAAAACATTCTCTGCATACATATTACTGACAACCATTTTTCATAACATAAAATTGTATTTTAGTTTTCCTGTTATTTTGCCAAATCCCCTAATCCTTCAAAATAAAATGTCTCACCTGCCAACACATTCGTCTGAATGTAGAAGAGACGGTCATTTTAATGTCTCAATAAAAGCCGTTTTCTCCTGGGACTATATTCCCTGGTGGAGACATACATTTTCTTCTATGCAGCTCCATGCTGAATAAAGTAATTCTGACAAAAAAATGTAATAAACATCGCATTTCCTGTGATGGATTACTTATCTCAAGCATGTTTCAAGTTGATTATAACAGCATATTGGAATGAACTGAAACTGATGGCAGCCTGGAAGGTAGGAAAAACGATTCTAAGACTTAGATTTATACTTTTTATAATAATATTTTTTCAGTAACATAACATTTGTGCTAGTTGTACACAATGGACGCAAACGTGTAAAACCAGTAGTATGGTCCTTTAAGGGGATTTAGCTGTGTTTCATTTTCATTTGCCTTAAAACAAACCTCATTCGTTAGTTTTAATTTTTAATGATACTCTTCATCAACTGACCCCGTTCCACTCGGCAGAGTCATCACCCTCGCCATCCCCCCGCTGCCCCCCAGGCCCATTCATTCCTTCCCTGCTCTGTCGTCTGTCGCTCCCTCCAGAGCCCCCGTCCTTCAGGAGCTCCACCACCTTGCTCTGATTAATGGCATCGATACCCTAAGAGAAGGACACACACACACACACAAAGATTGAAAGAGGGAGAGATGGAGGACGTAGAAGGGGATGAAGAGAAAATTACAACTTTTATTTAAAAAACTCACAGCATGTGCCTGCCAAACAGTTTTCTTTAACTTTAACCGTTAGCTTAGTGAGGATTCATAAATCACTTTGGTTTACAGGCTAATAAAGCGCAGCCGAAAGTTTGTACCAATCAGGCTGCTGAACTGAACAAAAGAGCTCGGAAAGCTCATCTAACAGCAGCAATTCAGCCGCTTTAGCCTGAGCGTTTGAGTTGTACCTGTTTGCGTGTCTTGTTGGCACACTCCTCCAGCGTTTCTGCTGCCTCCATTTTGCCTTGGCGACGGTACAGCGCGCCCAGGCTTTTCAGGGTCGTGTTCACCGTGGGGCTACAAAAAAATAAATACATAGCCAATCATCTAACCAGGTGATTTTAATAATAAACCAGGGTTTTTAAAGCTAATTTAGACTAAGATTATCTGTGTTTCACTTAAATTACAATCAAAACTTAAAGGACAATACCTGTGGTTTTGCATTTTTGAGCCCAATAAATACTACCCACATACCCATTCCGTTCCTGCCAATCAATTCTCAAAACATAAAACCGTATTTTAGTTTTTTTGCCAAAGTCCCTAATCTTTAAAAACCACATGTTCAGGTGATAGACCCACCTTAAAATTTAATGTTTCACCTGCTAACATGTACGTCCAAATGTAGAAAGCATAATAAAGTTGGTTTTAATAGCGTACTGGAATGAGCAGTTACCTGGAAGGTAAAAAATTATTTGAAAATGTACCGTTCCACAGTATGCTTTGGAAAATGGTTGGCAGTAATATAACATATATGTGGGTAGTGTCATGCAAAACCACTGGTATGGTCCTTTACGATGGAAAGCAAGAATTAATTCATGGTATTGTCCCACCCTGGCGGTAAAGTTTCTATCTGAAATTGCTTTAATTTAAATATTGTATCTCAAAAAAAAGTCTGTGGTTGAACTAATTATGCTGGTATGAATTTGAACTTATTTTTCCAAAACTACTAACCGGACATAAAAATAAAGAATCTTTTCCAAATACAGCCACTAGAGGGCGCAGATCGCCATTGCCCCACCACATACTGAATCCTCCATTTGTCTGTTTTTTTTTTTTTNTTTTTTTTTTTTTCTGGTTCTGGTTTACAGACCCAAATGATTCAATCAGCTGAAATGTTGGACTGCAGGTTTTGTGCATTTTTTTAATGCTGAAGTTACAGCTAAACTTATAGAACTTTGCTTTTCTTTGCATTAACCAAGATTTTATGCACAGCACTGACTTTTTACGGACATAGATCTCTGCCTCCAACTCAATCTACACACTGAAATGTGGTATATGTTGTATTTTTTAATGTTTAGAATGAAACCGGAAATCAGGATTATTGCTGGTTAAAACTTAGCAATAACATTTTAATGTTAGCAACTGGCAGCTTCCATCTAAAAAAAAAAAAAAAAATGTCATTGACCTCCTGAAACTTATAAATAGTTGAACCCTAAATTGTGTTTCCTATAAATTTAAACGACAAACTTACCTGTCAACCTTGCAGGCTTTATACCAGCTCCCATATTCTACATAGGGGCCGGAGTCCTTGCGTTTACCCTGAGAGAGAGAGAGAGAAGAAAAAGATTGAGAGGACCAAACGTGATCCATTACCCCATTAAAAATGTCCTTGTTGACATTTGTGTCTGTGGCTCTACATCGCTCTTGTTTAACTGTCCACTCCGTTTCCATAATGGCGTCTTTGCCTGCCGGTGACGTCTATGAAAAGGGCAAATCTGAACGGCTAACCTTGCTCTCCTCTCGCTCCTCTGCGTGCATCCAGATCGGCTTGTTGTCGTCTGCAGGATAAGGTCAAAAAAAGAGGAGATGCTAACATTATTTAGCAAATATAACATCCCAACAATTGAACAAAGGAACCCCAAAAACCCTGGACTGAGTTAGATTTCAAGGTAAAAGCTCTAAACAACGCTTCATGTGTAGCCTCATGTGATATCTTATATAAACATGCAGATGCTTCTCGCCAAATTCACGCCATGCCCGATTTCTACATGCTGATCATGTGACTACATGCGGCTTTGACAGGCAGCAACAGAGTTTAATCTTCTGAACTGCTGAAAGAACTGAGCGTTATGGAAGGGATTAGGGCGCGGCCGGATCAAAATCTGAATCCCCAAATCCCAAGACACGACAGAGAAATGGGAAACGGATGCAAAAACCATTTTCTTTCATCTTCTGCATGTACAAACCTGCAACAAAAGTCCTCATTACTAACTTGAGCTGGATTGGAGCGGCTGATGGTGTCGCACTTACTGTTAACAGATCCAAACTCCTTCTCGTGCGCCCTGGTCAGGATCTCTTTGTACAGAGCTTCGGCATCTTTGAACTTCCCCTGCTTCAGGTAGCACGTGGCCTGAGGAGAAGGACATCGTTAGACTCTTTTAAAGACACCGACGGATTTAAAAAAAAAAAACNAAAAAAAAAAAAAAAAAACCACATTTTTCCTTTGACCAGGTCCACACCAGGTTGTTTTTGGTCTTGGCCACGTTGGGGTCGTCGGCTCCCAGCTTGGACTCGTAGATCTCCAGAGCTCGTCTGTAGTAGTACTCCACCTCATCGTACTTGCCCTGGTTCTGACACAGCAGGGCCAGGTTGTTCAGCTGCTTGGCCACGTCAGGGTGGTACTTCCCCAGGACCTGCTCCGAACCGGGAGACGAGCATCAGGGGACACACACACAAGAAATAAAACACTCAGAAACGAATGATTTAGCCCCTCCGTCACGTTGGTACCTTCTCTCTGATCTCCAGCGCTCTCTTGCAGAGGGGCTCCGCCTCCTTGTACTTGCCCCTCTTGCCGTACAGCACGGCCAGGTTGTTGAGGGTTGCCGCCACGGCTGGGTGGTCCTTCCCCAGCGTCTTCTCTCTGATGGCCAGGGCATCGTTCAGGAGGTGGNACGGCTGGGTGGTCCTTCCCCAGCGTCTTCTCTCTGATGGCCAGGGCATCGTTCAGGAGGTGGGCCGCTTCTTTGTACTTGTTCTGATCTCTGGAAGACGAAACAGAGCGACGCTTCGTTTAAAATCTGACTCAATAAATACTACGCACGTTCAGGTCAGAACATTGTCTGTTTTCACTTCCTGTTTTCACCTGTACACCAAGGCGAGGATGTTGAGCATGGTGGCGACATCGGGGTGGTCGTGTCCCGACGTTTTCTCCAGGTCCTCCAGGGCTTGTTTGCACAGTGGCACCGCCACCTCGTATCTCCCCTGGGAGGCGTACTGGATCACCAGATTGTGGAGCGTCCTGAGGCGGGCCGGGATCTCATATCCTCCCTGCTGGGCTGCAACCTCGCCGCTGGGCTGAGCTGCAGCGGAGAGAGGAGACGGTCAAAACACAGCCACTACATTTTTATTACATTTACATTACAAGTCAAGATGCAGAGAGCGAAGAGGTAAACTTCCAGGCAGAACTTCTACACATTCAGCCGTTAATAATTGAAGAGACCTGGAAGCGTCTGCGTGGAATATCGCTAATGCACGGCTAATGGCTGGGAAAGCCGTGCAAGCTACATACTGTAACAATTGCATAAGTGACCCTTTTTCATCTGATGTATAAGCCATTTACAAGCCCAACTTCTGCTTAGACTGCGAATAAGCAAAAAGCAAACAACCGACCTGCTTCAAGTAAAAGCTTCTTCATGATATCTAAATATCTAAATTAAAAAAAAAACACTTTCAACTGTGGCGTATTTAGCAACTTCTAGGATCTCTCTGCTTTCCGACTTCCCACTCCTGCTGAGATCATACTCTACCTGGTCCTTGGTCGTCATCGTTGGGGAACAAGTCATCCAAACTGTCCTTTGAAGTCTCTCCGCCGCTGCTACCGCCGCCGCCGCCGCTCTGGCTCTTCTCCTCCGACGGTGATACATCGTCGTCGAACTTCTTGATCTGGTTCATGAATTCCAGGTGCTTCTTCTCCTCCTCCAGCTGGGCGACGCTCTGCTCGCTGCGCTGCAGCTTGTGCTGGGTTCCCGCCAGCTCGTCCCGCAGCCACTGGTTCTCCTGGAGGAGGCGGCGGACCTGCGCACGCAGTTTCTGCTTCTCCGACTCCACGGCACTCAGGTGGCTTGACAGGGCAATGATCACCTGGCGGGAAGGGGAGGGGAGAGAGTTAAAAAAAAATATATCACTATCCACCATAACGATTAGCATCTCGATACCTTTTTCTTCACCCAGGACTCAGTTTGTCCTAGTTGAAGGAAAAGGTGTTGATTTGGAGTATTTTAACCTTTTTTGGGGGAATATGTACTCATAAACAATCCAAATGTATTTCTTTGAAAATGTTTTTTATTGAAGATAAACACTGCTACAAAACTAGACAAGCTGTGACGGGTGACAAAGACTTCCTGTGACTTCCTCAACAAAGAATAAACGCTTTAAAGATGACTGTCCTGTATAATCCACCATTATATATATATTAAAAATGTTCAAAATGAATTCATCTTTTAAAGGAAACTGAAAGCTTATTTGGAGTAAAAGTTGTTTTTCCATTGTCCAGCTTCTGGTCCTGTGTTTGTTGTGGCCTTGTCTGTTCTTAGTTGATAACGGATGAATTATTGAGGTCAGAGGTCAGATATGACTGTATGTCCAGTACCCTGCAAATGTGTGATTTTGTTATGTTTGATTGTTTGAACCCCAGGAAGGACAGTGGTTGCTGAGGCATCAACTAACCTGCGCCTCTCCCAGGCCAAGCTCGATGGCTTCCAGGCTCTTGCGGAGCAGGCCGGACTTCTCCTGGGCGGCAGGGGGCTGGGTGCAGTCCAACAGGGAGTTGAGGAGCTGGGCGTGCTCGCCGCGCAGCGTCTCCAGGCCCTGCATGACGGCCTTGGTGTTGAGGACGATCTCATCCTGGCTCAGTCGCTCCAGGGCTTCTTCGCGTGGATACACCATGGTGGACATTGCCTGGATTCACACACACTGCGAGACAGACGGGAAAATGTGAGGCTAGGAAAAGAGACAGAACAAAAGGGTGAAAAGAGCGACGCTTCTTTTCTTTCTCCCCTCGCCACTTTTTATATATTGAGCAGTTGTGTTTTTGCTGACGTCGTCTTTTCCCTGCTGTGTCCTGCATGACATTTATACTATTTACACACAAGAGAGTGCATCACTTTCCCATCAGCAGACGAGGTCTTCTAAGGTCGTTTAGACAAAACGAAAGAGATGAAGGGACAGAAGACATAAAGGACAGGAAATGCAGGATGAGGATGGAGGAAAGAAGCAGAAGTAAAGTAAAGGAGGAGATCTTTATTCTAACGGGTAACGTGTCGTTATTGTGACAAAAATTAAATACGAGTCAAAGAAGTCAAGACCTATAAAACTCTCAGAAGAATATTTCATCTCTATTCCAGCAAAACGAGTTTCTACGACACAGGAAATAAACTTAACGAAGAGCTCAAAATTAAAAACAATAGAAATAGAACCGAGTTAATGTCCTGAAAACAGGCTGACTGCACGACAGCACAGTTAAATTCAGCAGATATGATTGCTTGTCCTAAAATTCATAAATCTGTTATGTATTTGTAGATATTAAGGATCCCTCAAATTTGGTTTTTAAATTGTGACAAATATGTCCTGTATAGGATATTTAATATTCCAACTGTATAGTAGGTTACAGTTACTTCACTTAAAATGGTTTTAAATAACAGCTATAAACCAATATACAAATAAAAAATGTACTGAACTAGAATTCAGCAACATAAGAGCCAAATATGCCAAAAAATTATACCTAGACATTTATGAAGAGCTGCAACAAATAGTTGATCATCTGATTAATCACATCAACAACCATTTTTAATAATCAATAAAACCTTTTAGTCATTTGTTAAGGAAAAATTTTAAAACGCTCTTTGGCTTCAGCCTTCTAAAGGCCTCCATTTGTACCCTAGAAATCGATGATTAATCAGCAAAATACTTGATACATTAATCAATCATTAATTTAATGTACTGCAATTTCCTTTTGCATATATGCCAACATACACATTAATAACAATATATCCATAATAAAGCTATATGTAGACAAAATCGCTTGATATCCAGCCTCGTATCATGATATCAATATTATTTTTGTCCAGGCAGCAGAGAAATTTGAGAAGAGAGATTGAGCTGGATAAACAGTCACTTTCTATGCCCTGCGTGAAGAATGAAGGCCTTAAAGGACCATGCTAATGATTTTGCATGTTTGAGCCCAATATATACAACCCACTTTCACTTTACATTACTGACAACCATTTTCCAAAAGATGCGACTGGAGCAGCCAATATTCAAATAGTTTTTCCTCCCGCGCGCTTTAAAAATCAACTTGCAGAGACTTGAACGTGCTCGAGATAACTAACCCATCGCAACAAACACATTAAAGTTTCTGTTGAAGTTACCTCATTTAACCGATCAAGATGTCTTATAGTATTAGAAGGTGGGTGCATCACCTGAACATTTGATTTTGAAAGATAAGAGGATTTGGCAAAACATCAGGAAAACTAAAATATGGTTTGATGTTTGGGAAAATGGTCGTCAGTAACGTAATGTGTGTGAGAGTGGTATTTATTGGGCTCAAACACGCAAAAACCACTCGTATGGTCCTTTAACATTGAGAATCTGTAAAGGCAGCATTTCTAACAGCTGTACAGGTGGAGGAGGAACTGCTAGAGCTCCTCCTCCTCCCCCCCCCCCCCNCCCCCCCCCCCCCAATCCTCCTCATCATCCATTGACTGCAATGCACCAATATGAACGCTTCCCATAAACTCCACCGTTTCCCACAGACAATGGTGAGACAAATGCAACTTTTGGAAAAAATGGACGTCATTATCGATCCAGCTATCTATAAGTGGGTCTTTATGTGGTAAACGTTGAGCCAAATTTGAACCTTTGGATAGCCGAGGCCTGTGCCAGGGAGGAGAGGAAACGTTTGGCTTGGCAGAGGATCAATCAAGGTGACCGTGGAGAGCATTTTGTTCAACACTGACAGCTTCTTTTAACAGGTCATTCTGCAAATTTCATTCAAAAATAACGGCTTATAAGTAGGAAAATTATGGTGAATTTTCAGGTTAGGACGCGAGCAGAGTGGATGTAAACACTGCAGGTTCCTGCTCAGAATAGTTACACAACCGCCGATGCGCAATATACGATTAAATACACAAAAATACAGGAGTTATGATGTGGAAAATTATGAAATATGTTGAATTAAGAACACAGCCCGCTGTCGGTGATACATTTCACGATGCCGATCACGGAGATTGTTTCTTTGCTTAAAAAAAATCTACAGGAAACTCATTATTGCATAATAAATTTATGTCTTCATTACTGATATACCTGTGATTTGGTGTTAGTTTAATTAATATTTTTCTGCGTTACCTTCATCGAAGACAAGCGATGCTCGAACAAAGCAGCAGGACGGTGTTGTGATGCTAGAGCCGTCAAATCCACCAAAATAAAACCAGCTGATTCCGCTTCCGGCTTACAAAATAAAACCCAAGCGTGACTATCAGTTTTTTTAATCACTTCTAAAACCGTTCTATCAGCAAATATTTCGTTGTTTAATCAAATTTATATCATTACTTATTAATTTTAATATAATATGGTCACTGAAGAGGATGAAGAGTGGAAAGGCAGTTGGTCCTGATGATATACCTGTAGAGGTATGG
>VXCM01007537.1:0-14200 GCA_014773175.1 Lucifuga dentata | reverse complement strand
ACAGTTTGGTTTCTTATACAGAGGATCTATTTTATGGAATGTCCTGCCCCCTAATTTCTTTGAATTTTCTCATTTTCATTTCAAGAAGGCTGTAAAAGGGTTGTTACTGTATGTTCTCAATCATGTTCCCCCTATGGCTTACCATTTTAAATTCTTTTATTTTTAGTTTTTCACTTTGTTATTTTCCACTTTGGATTGTCTTATAATTTCATTATTTTCATGCACCTTATGGAGAGCTGCCCTGTTCAAGCCCCTTGAGGGTTTTTTTTTTTTTGCAGCTCTCCTTCACATTTTATTTTTACTGCTTTCATTTCTGTTATTTTGCATTTTTTTGTATGTGTAAACTAATAAGCTAAACTAACCTAAACTATGCGTTTCACCACAATCTTCATCAGGTTCACTTTACACATCACAAACTGGACAATTAATAGTCTGAGTAAAAAACACCCTCTTCAGTCAGTGACAGGTGTGTGGGTGTTCAATATACATAATTTGTGGGTCAGGAAGTGTACCTCATGTTGGTGCCACATACATCAGACTCCTACAACACACACATCAACCTATCACAATACCTTATCACAATGAAATGGAGGTAAATCAGTACATCTATAAGTACGTCCTTAAATACAGCATATCAAAATATAAAAATACATAATTCTGTAAGAAAAATCCACAACTACATCATAAAAAAAGACCATCACCTGTTTAATATAATTTAAAGTCAAGATACCCACTTGCACTATCTACAAAATGTAAATAAATGAATAAATTGTATTAGGAGCATAAGAGGAAAAAAAAATGTTGACCAGCGTTTTATCTTACACAATGTCTGGATCAGGAAGTGGTGCTATATCCCTCAGACTCACATGGTCAATACAGAAACAAACACAGTGAAATGGAGGCTGATCCCTCCATATATACAATATCTTCAAACCATGTAAATACAACGTATCATAGAAAACATCCATAGAAATTCACATAATAAATATTCAAATCATTCTAAGTAGAGGTCCACACTAATATACACCAAAAGTTAGGAGCATCACAAAGAAAGCAGTTTAAATCCATAGTATCATTTAATCCATATGGTTCATGTGTTCAGTATATAAATCCAATATGCTTCTCTGTAACAGTCTTCTGATCAAATTCCCTCTTCTAATATTAGGAGTTTATTAGGGCCTCATGCAAGAACATTTTTGTATTATTATCTTAACTTTCTTAACTGACTATGTTACATGTATAAATTGTGTCCATGATAGTTTAGAAAAGCTATAAGATGAAAACTGCCCTTTAAAATTCAAACATCATCAATTATGTGCACATCCTTACCCACTTTGCAATTTCAACAAAATTGAGAAATTTTCTATAATTGCTCATTCAAAACACGATACTTGAAAAGATTGTGTTTTCACCTGTTGGCAATCAGGTTATACAGCGGAGTTAATTATTCTGAGTTAATTATTCTCCTTTATATGGTAAACAAGAAGACTGCAGTATGTTACAGATACTGAGAATATTGTCAGCTGCCTATTTTAAAATATTAATATAATCATTATGTACTAGTGCAGTGCCCGTTCAAAATGTGTCTGTTCGGACCAGGCCAGACTTTATGGTGTGCACCACAGCCTGCCATTAGTGCCCATGGGGTGTATCCTGCCGCGCAGACTACTTTTTACTGGCACAGCTCAGTTTGAGAACCACTCATCCAAACAACTTCACTGTGACACTGCACATCCTTGGGTCCTGATCAATAAACCTGCTGGATATCAGCTTCATACAGTGAAGGTTCTAGAGACACAGAATCTGTGCTACAGACACAGATTTCTGATTTTATAGATAAGATTAACTTAATTAGTCAAACATGAATATTTTGGACAGCAATGACATATATTTAAATTTTAATATAGTCAAAATGTGTGTAAAATGCTATCACATTGGTTTTTACCTACATTGCCCAGGCCTGCCCAGGTTTCTGAAGACCCACCCAGGTTTTGTGGGACGACCCAGCCTTAAAAAAAAAATACAGTGGCAATATGCTGTCANACCCACCCAGGTTTTGTGGGACGACCCAGCCTTAAAAAAAAAATACAGTGGCAATATGCTGTCATACACTGTCACACACGCACATAGGATGTACTTGGGTGGCCCCAAGAAAGCGAAAGCAGAGAAAATGAAACCGAATGGCCGACTGCTGCATTATCTGTGTGCATCCCCTTTCGTCTCTGCCACAGAGATCAACCACCAGGGGTGGAGAGCAGGGCATGATGGGTCAAGAGCCGACACACCAGTGCCCCACGCATGAGCAAGGCCGCCAAGCTGGTAAGACACCTGGAGCCNCACACACACACACACACACATCCAGCAGGACTCAAGCAGGACTCATCATTTCCATCCGGACCCACACACCCCACATCCAATGCCAGGAGGCCATGCAACCATGAAAGGAACAGCATCCCCCAGCACCAACCAGGACCAACCCGCCCCTCATCAGCGAGCCACCCGCCACAGGGACATCCTGGAGCTCCAGAGAGATGTCCACCATCTCCCCGGGCCACAATGCTGGGCCCCACGAGCACCAAGGATGAGCCACGAGACCACAGCGAACCAGGACACAGGGACCCCAGTCCACAACCACTACCCCCAGCATGCCCAAAAATTTACTGTATATACTGGAGTATAAGCCAACCTCCTGATGTTCCATCAATTTATTAGTTTAGCAACTTACTTGTTTTTCTGGGTATTGTCATAGTATTCCTGTGATTTTCTGATAATAATCCATGTACCAGTAAACANTTGTTTTTCTGGGTATTGTCATAGTATTCCTGTGATTTTCTGATAATAATCCATGTACCAGTAAACAGCTGATTACATAAATGACATGAATTTTTCTGGACTCCTCTTCCTCGTCTGAATCACCAAATAGTTAATTCCAGTCCTTGATGCTCTTTTCCTCTTCTGAGTTGTGTCACTTCATTCTGTGTTGTATCTGATCTCAAGCTTCTTGCTAAAAAAGCACAAAACATGTTGAACGAGAATACCAAACAACGTTACCGTACCGGTAAATGAAACAGCACTTTTATAAGATTGTCTCTGACTGGCCCATTCTTTTGTCTTTGACCAATCACAGCAGAGCTTACTGGCTGCTGCAAAATGTGCTGATAAGATGTTTAGTCAGGAAATATCTCATTCTAAGGTATGATTTAAACTATTTTCCATGGGTAGTGGTAATGGTAGTATTTCCACACCTGGAAATTTCCTTTTCTGGGATCAAATCTGAATTTCTCATGTGTAAGCCGACCCCCGATTTGCTTTGTGAAATTTGGTAATAAAAACTCGGCTTATACTCCAGGATATATGGTAGACCTGGCCCCACACTGACCCTGTACTAGTAAGTAACCACCCTTTTCCTCCCTTTTTTTCCTTTCTTTCTTATTTTTTTTTTCTTTTTTCCCTTTTCCTTTTTTCTTTTTTTATAATTTGATATATTTTTCCTTTTCTTTATATATATAATATATATTTTTTCATTTATTTTATTATTTTTCTCCTTAAAATCATTTTTATTATTACTATAAATATTATTTTTCCTCCCTTAGTGTGTGCCCCACCTCGGTGTACAAAGACAAAGTGTATTGCGTTAATTGCAGGCAGGTGCAGCAGATGGCAGACTGCCATGGCAGGCTGTGGCACACTTCTGTACCACAACCTGCCTGCAAAANGCAGCAGATGGCAGACTGCCATGGCAGGCTGTGGCACACTTCTGTACCACAACCTGCCTGCAAAACCACCTGACCCCCAAGACCTGTAGTGAGACTTAATGTGCCTATATTTTATAAAGAATTTAAATTGTACATTTAAATACCTATCACCATTATTCGGTGTGAGAGAGTGCTGAGCTCATGCAGAGCATTAAAAGAACATGCAAGCTTTTGTTGCCAGTTTGACCTTTGACCTCGGAACATGAGAGTTTTGATGGAGATCATAACAAACCTTATCAGGACTGTCAATCAGCGTGACCTCTGCTCCTCCCACAATGCTCCCGTAAAACAAAAACCAAAAACATATCAATTCAATTTAAAACATTCATTTATGTGTATAGAAAGTTTAATTCCCAGGAAGTAAATACAGAGTCATAAAACATTAACCCGTCTCTCTCTCTCTCTCTCTCTCTCTCTCTCTCTCTCTCTCTCTGCATACACAGTCAGTCCAGATTAGATAGTGAGATTTGGAGGGACAGGAGGAAGAAGAGCAGAAATGGAGGACGATCAGAGAGACAAAAAGAGAAGCAGAGCCTCAGACGACCGCAGCAGGTTGGTGAACTTCTCTCCATGCTGCTGCCTTAAATCAACATATTCTTTCAATCCACAGAAGATTTAGGGTTAGTTATTAGGGTTATCTCAGTAGTGTTGTCTTCCTGTAGGGGGAAGGAGATCTTTGAGGACGTTGTCCCAGTAACGGCCGGATCGTTCCAAGTCAATCCGTCTTCTTGCAGCAGAGGACAGCTGCTGATGATCTTTGTCTCAGCAGGACTCGTCCTCCTCCTGCTGATCGTCTCACTTGCTGTCGTGCTCACAAGTGGTCACGACTCAGGTACAACCTCACACTGTGGCTTTGCAGATACTGATGGCTTTAAAGGACCATACTGGTGATTTTCCATGTTTGAGCCTACATACTACCTGCATACATTAAGTTACTGAGCCATTTTCCAAAACATAAAACTGTATTTCAGTTTTCCTGTTATTTTACCAAATCACCTAATCTTTCAAAATTAATGTTCAGGTGATACACACACCTTAATAATACTGATACTTAATAATAATAATAATAATAATAATACTTAATAATGCTCAATCAGCAGGGATCTGTCAATCAACCTGTCATTTCCTCTCTCTGACAGTCATATGTACTTGCAGACCTTGTTGTCTTCCTCTTGTCTTNTAACACCTTTCAGTAAATGCAGCTCAAAGTGCTTCACAGGTGTTTGACAAATACACACAAAATATTGATAACAGTTGATTAAAATGTTCAGAAATTTAATAAGATCGATGAAAGTATAAAATCATAAAACACAGCATGAAAGCCAGGCTGAACAGATGGTTTTAGGTCTGCGTTTAAAAATATCAGTGTTCAGATCCTCAGGAAGGCTGTTAGCGTAACGGCTAAAAGCTGCATCACCAAATGTTTTATTTCTGCTCTTTGGGACGTTAAAGATAAAGTGCAAGAGGATCTGAGAGTTCTTAGAGGTTCATGAATTGAAAGCATTTCTGATAGCTTGGCGCACGACCATGCAGTGCCTTAAAAACTAATAAAAGAATTTTAAAATCATTATGAAAACTGACAGGAAGCCAATATAAAGACTGTGTGCTCTCCTGGTCCTAGTCAGCACTCACAGCAGAATTCTGAATTAACTGACTTACAGTATTTTGGGGCAGACCAGACAGGAGAGCGTTGCAATAGTCAAGCCTGCTAGTTATAAAAGCTGCACTAATCCCGTCTAGTTGTAATTATTTATTGCTGAGTGTAATGTTTTTATTGCATTGATTAAACACATTTCTGTGTGAACAGACAATAAAGTATTATCTTATCTTAAAATTCATTGTTTCAACTGATAACAGGTACACACGATTGTTGAAGGCAAGGTCATTTTAATTTGTCGATAAAAGCCGCATAGATGTTTTTTAATGTGTAGCTCCAATCAGTTAAATGACTTAACTTTGACAAAAATAATAATAGAGTTTGGTTTGATGTATCCTGTGTAGCATATATGAAGGTTGTATATATTGGGCTGTAACATGGCAAAATCACCAGTATGCTCCTTTAAAGCTGCTGGAACTCCACCAGCTGATGCAGTCTGCTGGATCTGTGCAGTTTCCTATGAGTTATTGTTCCACATTAAAATGACCTTTGTGATGCACTTCAGAAACGATGATACACTGCAGATGCCTGCTTATCAATATGAGCAAAAAGCGATAACAGCAGCAAGATTCATTAATCAGTAACTACAAACATGCGTATGAGCTTGGCCAAAAAAAAAAAATATGATGTAATAAATTATCTATTAACTCAGGAAAAACTTACTACTTCCAACAAGGAGATTCTGCTTTTACTCGCATCTGCTGCTTGTTTGTTTGTTAGAAGGATTATGAAAAAAGTTCTGAACCGATTTTGTCGAAAATTGATGTAAATATGGAGCATCATGAGGAGAGAAATGATGAAATTTGGTCCACATGTTTGGACATTAATTGGATTAGTTTACATTTTTAATAGCGAAATATGACAAAAAAAAAAAAAAAAAAAAAAAAAAAAAAGGGCTGCAACATGATTATTGATCAACTATTCTAATCCATAAAAGAGACATTTTATAAAAAAAATAATACACCTCAGGTTATTATATCACCACATTTACACATGGCACAAACACATGATGACTTCTCAGCTTTAAAGCAGTCTGAAGTCCAGTAATCTGAATACATCATCTTCCTGCTGTCTGCAAGGCCCCCCACACACACACACACACACACACACACACACACACAAGTTGTACAGGAAATGGAACACCTGCGCGGAGAAGCAGGTGTGTTTGTTTTCCTCAGAATCACAGCTACAAACAGACCATCAGCATTTTGTTCTGTGGAGCTTTGCTGCAGCCCGGAGTTTAAGGCGACCAATTAGCTGTGGCTGTGTTTCATTTTTCCGGTAAAGACGAGCTGTGATAGGCTTGCAGATACGTCAGTCACGTGGGATTGCAGCCAACCGTGTGCCGCGTTCACACGTCAGCAAGCGGGGAGTTTCTGCTCAGCGCATCTCTGTGGAAAGCCAAACGAGCCAAAATTAAATATATAAAAACGATATTATGAAATAAATAACTCCATGCAAAAGTACCAATAAATTATGAAATATTCCATAAATCATTATGATCAAATCTTACTTCACAACAATACTTTTATTTCATAATCCCCCCCCCCTTTTTAAGTCTCTTTTTTATTTCACATCGTTTTTCTGAACGCTTTTCGCATATCATAGTGTCACATTTCAAGATGAGATCTCGTTCTGTCAATCAGGACCAGTGGGCGTGGCCTTATGCTAATTGGTTGTTCCAGTACTCGGCGGCAGCAGACAAACTCAGCTTTCTACTACAACATTTAAACTGTCACCAAAATGAGGTTTTGAGGTTTTTTTCATGTTAAAGTAGCTACTCAGAATTAGAATGTATGATCGACTGGTTAAAATAATACTGAATTAAAAAATGGTTTCCACATTTTTGGACACAGGAAACTCCGCTAGCAGCTAGCTGCAGCGAGTAGCTTCCCAGGCTCCTGATATGACTGACCGGTCATCGTACTCTTATTCCGGTGAGAACAGATGATATCAGTGAGCGGCTCTGCTGTCTCTGTTATCTGATCAGTGATCAGTCTGTTATCACCATTATCAAATGTTATCGCGAATATGGTAAAATAACAAGAATTCGATGATTTGATAATTTGATGAACTTGATTTGGAAAACAGTTGACAGTAACATAATGTGCTATATTCAGGTTGTTATATTGGGCTCAAACTGCAAAATTATCAGTTTGGTCCTTTAAAGTCAACTTTGAACCTGATTGAGAGCCTGAGGAAGGATCTGAGGTGTTTAGTTGTCTTTGTTCAGATGAGAATTCCTGCATTCTGAATTGTCTGCTGGTGTTTTTACGGAGGCTGTAGTAATTATGTCTGGAAATAAAGGCTTCTCAAAAATTCTCTTATCCTGATTTATATTCATAAGATGATATGGCTGCTCAAACGTAGGTCAGAATCTGTTACATCACCAAACTCTAAACGTTTCACAGACATAAATGACTTCGTGCTACATGTCGGAAGCTTGAGCCTTGAAAAAAGCAGATCCTGCACACTGTGTGCAGGATCTGCTTTTTTCAAGACTCAAGTTACATTCTCCGACGCACCTGCATCAGAGACAGCTGGATGTGCAAATATCGTCTTCTTTAAACAGGACAGAAGATTAAAATGAGCCTCCTACTAATAATAAAACAAAAAAGAGCCTCATACACACATTTGAGTATAAAATAATCCAGGAATCCCCAACTGGCGGCCCGCGGGCCAAATGCGGCCCGTGGGTCCTATCTATCAGGCCCTCAGATGACTTCTCAAAAAAAAAAAACTTATAATTTGGTCGCACTTTTCTCGGGATTGTGTGGTCATAAAATGTCCTGCTTGGGCTCATTTTGTTCAGGAGAAGCTAAGCTTTCCATAGATATTCGTATATCTCCATTTTATTGGGAAATGGAAATGATAAAACATCGCAAACGCTACATAGGGACGAGCACACGGTCTCCGGTCCATCAGTGGAATATTACACACATATTACACACAGGGAACGCATGCCTGTTGCCATGGCTACGTAAAAGCTGATAGGACCACTGATCTATCAATCAAATCCTCTGCTAGTCTACTATCAAATCACAGAGAGGGATTTTAAAATTTAGACTGCCCTCAGAAGTTACATCATCAAGAAGCAACAAAGCTAGGTTTTAGCTTGGAGGCTATCTTGTGCTTTTACATTTATCTCAGGATTGCGTGGTCGTAAAATGTCATGCTTGAGCTCATTTTGTTCAGGAGAATCTAAGCTTTCCGTACATAGTCATATATCTCCATTTTATTAAGAAATGGTGATTAGAAACCACTGCAAACACTAACACAGAAGCACTGGGCCCGGTGCCAGGCCGCTCTGATGGTTTATGTTTAAAAATAAGTTAAAAAATTTGAAAATTGTTTTCCATTGTTATTACCAAATGAGAAAAAAAGATCAGGTTGGGTCTGGGGNGCTGTAGTGGTATAGTGGACCTTGGCTTGGCATGCTTGACATTATTTGGCCCTTAAGGAAAACTAGTTGGGAAACCCTGAAATAATTGGTGATAATTTAAACACAAGTTTGTTTAAACAGACTATTAATGGTTGTACTTGTTTACTGCATCAGTATTTTATTACAGGTAAAGATTCTCTGCTACAGATTTTGTATGAAACACCAAAGGTCAAATGGTTTTTACCTTCATATCAGTTTCCGTGTGTCTGTGTGTCATGTGGTCCAATTGGATCCCTCAGGTCGCCTGCCCTCGTTTCCTACTGGTGGAGAAATGCTGGACTTCCTGGTTCAGACAGGTGACATCAGCGAGCCTGATGGCCTGTTAGCTACCTGGTACCACAGAGCTAATAACCAGTCTGAGATGAAGAAAGCTCTAACGAGTAAACACACACACACACACACACACACACACACACACACACACACACACACACACACATACACACACAGCCTGTGAGTATTATGTATAACAGCAGCTTTTTGCTAATCCCCGCCCCTCAGGTGATGCCATGATCCTGGAGGCTGATGTCACTGTACATGGTTTTGGAACAGCCAATCAGACGTCAGTGCCTATCATGGCCCATCCCCCTAATATCTTTAGTGACAACAGTCTGGACCAATGGTTGGAGGCCGTTCTGCGCACCAGGAAAGGTGCTGCATGCAGCAAAGCGTGTCGCCAGAAACTTTCACATATGCAGTAAAACAAAACACGTATGATTTGTGTGCGTGTCAGAGACATGTACATAATCAGTCCTCAGCAGGCTGTGTGTGTGTGTGTGTGTGTGTGTGTGCAGGTATAAAGCTGGACTTTAAGTCTCTGGTGTCCGTGGGTCCGTCTGTGGAGCTGCTGCACAGGAAGAACGTCAGCGTGGGAATAAATCGTCCCGTGTGGCTGAACGCAGACGTCCTCAGAGGACCGAATGTCCCGGACTTTCTGCCTCCCGTCAACGGAACCAGGTCACATGACCGAAACCTCCTGCTCCAGCTGTTTCATTCCTCACAGAAAGAGTCATTCATCAAAGAATGCAAAACTGATATCATCCATCCATCCATTTTCTAAACCTGTTTGTCCTGTTGAGGGTCACGGGGGGTGGAGCCTATCCCNATCCATCCATCCATTTTCTAAACCTGTTTGTCCTGTTGAGGGTCACGGGGGGTGGAGCCTATCCCAGAGGTCATAGGGTGAGAGGTGGGGTACACCTGGACAGGTCACCAGTCTATCACAGGGCAAAACTGATATTATTATTATTATTAGTAGTAGTAGTAGTAGTAGTAGTAGTAGTAGTAGTAGNAGGGCAAAACTGATATTATTATTATTATTAGTAGTAGTAGTAGTAGTAGTAGTAGTAGTAGTAGTAGCAGTATTTTATTACTATTATTATTATTAGTCGTAGTAGTAGTTGTAGTAGTATTTGTATTATTTTATTAGTAGTAGTAATAGTATCAGTTATTAGTTATTATTAGTATTATTAGTAGAAGTAGCATTAGTAGTAGTAGTATCAGTTATTAGTTATTATTATTATTATTAGTAGTAGTAGTAGTAGTAGTAGTATTTGTATTGTCTTATTGTAGTAGTAGTATCAGTTAGTTATTATTAGTATTATTATTATTATTATTATTATTATTATTATTGTTAGTAGTAGTAGTAGTAGTAGTAGTAGTATTTGTATTGTCTTATTGTAGTAGTAGTATCAGTTAGTTATTATTAGTATTATTATTATTAGTAGTAGTAGTAGTAGTATTTGTATTATCTTATTGTAGTAGTATCAGATAGTTATTATTATTATTAGTAGTAGTAGTAGTAGAAGTAGTAGTAGTATTTGTATTGTCTTATTGTAGTAGTAGTATCAGTTAGATTATTATTAGTAGTAGTAGTAGTAGTGTTTGTATTATCTTATTGTAGTAGTATCAGATAGTTATTATTATTATTATTATTATTAGTAGTAGTAGTAGTAGTAGTAGTAGTAGTAATAGTAGTATTTGTACACATCACATGAATCATTTCTCTGTGAGGGTTATTAGAACATAGAATGTATGAACACGCGTGTGAAGAATGAACATGTTTATCTCCGTCAGGTTCCTGCAGCTGATTGAAGAGAAGTTTCCAGACGTGACGTTGTCTCCAGGCTGGAAGGTATGATGCTGAGAAGCTGCTAGCTTCCTATGTGCTGAGGTCATGTGTTCATGGCTGTTCACATGTGTGCTGAGGCGTGTGTCTGACAGCACATCTGCTCTCAGGTTGTTTACTCTCCTCCGTTCTTCACACACACCTACACCAGGGCCATGGTGGAAGACATGTATGACCTGATCAAACATGTCCGCCAAAAGGTGAGCATGTGCATCATGAACATGTGAGACCAGGAACACATGACACCATGAACACGAGACCATGAACACAAGACCAGGAACACATGACACCATGAACATGACACCATGAACATGACACCATGAACAAGAGACCATGAACACATGACACCATGAACATGACACCATGAACAAGAGACCATGAACACATGACACCATGAACAAGAGACCATGAACACATGACACCATGAACATGACACCAAGAACAAGAGACCATGAACACGACACCATGAACAAGAGACCATGAACACATGACACCATGAACACATGACACCATGAACATGACTCCATGAACACATGACATCATGAACACGACACCATGAACATGACACCATGAACAAGAGACCATGAACACGACACCATGAACATGACACCATGAACAAGAGACCATGAACACGACACCATGAACATGACACCATGAACAAGAGACCATGAACACGACACCATGAACACGACACCATGAACATGACACATGAACACATGACACCATGAACACGACACCATGAACATGACACCATGAACACATGACACCATGAACACGACACCATGAACATGACACCATGAACATGAGACCATGAACACGACACATGAACATGACACCATGAACAAGAGACCATGAACACATGACACCATGAACATGACACCATGAACACATGACACCATGAACACGACACCATGAACATGACACCATGAACACATGACACCATGAACACATATTAAGGCAACCAGATCACTTTTTAGCAGGAAGTCTGCTGGCTGACCTGCCTGCACAGAATGAGAGGTGCTGTTTCTGGCAGCGATAGATGGTAACGTGACAGACGGTAACGTGACAGATGGTAACGTGACCTCTTTGAAGTAGCTGCACATTGAACACGTGACACTAAAGAATCCCTGATTAAAAACAGGAAATGGTTTGTGTTGCTAGGTGACGTTCCCCGTCCACGCTCTGCTGGTTCGCAGTGGGTGGCAACACATCAGCTGGCTCCTCAGCCAGTCGCCACGGTAACGGAGACGTCCTCACGTTTCTGCTGAGCGTTTCGGTGGCGCTTTCTGACCGTGTGTGTGGCGTTTTGTCTCAGGTTCAGCCTGACGCTGTGGCAGGGTTCCATCCACCCAAACCTCAGCGACCTGCTGTTCATCCGTGACAACGCCCACCCGGCGCGAGTCTACTACGACATCTATGAGCCCACGCTGTCGGCCTTCCGACAGGNCTGTTCATCCGTGACAACGCCCACCCGGCGCGAGTCTACTACGACATCTACGAGCCCACGCTGTCGGCCTTCCGACAGGCGGCAAGTAAGGAGGAAGAAGCAGGCAGCCATGTTTGTGTGGAGTCATGTACCTCCTATATGAAACACCTCCTCACCTTTGACCCCCAACATAAAAGCCTCAGCATCTGTCACCCAAAAATTATGTCTAACACTTGTAGATTGTATTGTATATTTTTCTATGTGCAAATACTTAATTCATGTATTTGTATCTGTACTGCGTTTGATAAAGTTAATTGAAATTGGTCCATTAGCATTTATTTAAAACTGTCTTCTGGATCCAGATTCTGATCCGGATCATGACTTCTTCTTCTCCACCTTTTATATCTGCCCCCAAATTTCATCCAAATCCATCCATAATGTTTCCAGATATCCTGCTAAGAAAGACAAAAAAACGCTGGTGATCACATGACCTCCTTGGCAGACGTACCAGTTTTGTCTCTAAAAGGTTGTTATATTAGTAATCTATTAGTAATTAATTAGATCTGATGTATTTTTTTTNTTTGTCTCTAAAAGGTTGTTATATTAGTAATCTATTAGTAATTAATTAGATCTGATGTATTTTTTTTTTACATATTTTTGTATTTTTTGTATTTTTTTTAATTTTTTTTGCAGGGCAGCAAGGGCGTCTGAGGCGATTCTATCCGGGAGGAGATCTGATGGACTATTTCCATCTCACTCACAATTCAGACGCCGACTTCCTGTCCGCAGGAGCACAACAGAACAGCCTGTCCATCCGTTGGTTCGTGGTCACCGATCGGACCTCCCTATTGGCTGAGCTTTCAGGTGAAGCCAACAGCTTCACAGAGCTGAAACCAGCCAAAGAAACGTGATAATCATTCAGCCATCACAGCTTCAAACCGCTGAATCTGNTTTGTCTCTAAAAGGTTGTTATATTAGTAATCTATTAGTAATTAATTAGATCTGATGTATTTTTTTTACATATTTTTGTATTTTTTGTATTTTGTTTTATTTTTTTGCAGGGCAGCGAGGGCGTCTGAGGCGATTCTATCCGGGAGGAGATCTGATGGACTATTTCCATCTCACTCACAATTCAGACGCCGACTTCCTGTCCACAGGAGCACAACAGAACAGCCTGTCCATCCGTTGGTTCATGGTCACTGATCGGACCTCCCTATTGGCTGAGCTTTCAGGTGAAGCCAACAGCTTCACGGAGCTGAAACCAGCCAAAGAAACGTGATAATCATTCAGCCATCACAGCTTCAAACCGCTGAATCTGCTTTATCCCACACACCCTGAATGCAGCATGAATCTAAATCTATTGTTTATTTGTTGTTACTTTTTTTTTAATATGGACCATGTGACTGAGCAGACGGCGTGGGGGGGATGCTGGTGGTCCAGGTGGGTTCTGACACGAAGCGACCTGGACTTCCTGTGGTGGAAACTTCTAGAAGAAACTCAGAGCCGCTCACGCTGCAGGTGAACCAATCAGAAATGAGCTCTTACTCAGGTGTTTTATTCCAACTGTCTCTCTCAATTCAATTCAATTACATTGCCAAAGCAAATGTGAAATAAAAACAAACAACAACAACAAAAAGATAAATGTGCATACAATAACTGAATAAAGAAATATATAAACAGATTGTAACAGATTGTAACTTGTTATATCAAATATATGTATCAAATATATATGAGTACAATAAGTTAGGACTGTGCAAACGTTGCAATTCTTTTTTTTTTTTTTCAAGAAATG
>VXCM01007535.1:0-21125 GCA_014773175.1 Lucifuga dentata | reverse complement strand
TATATTATTTTTATATTTTATTTTATATATTTTTTATTTTATTTTATATTTTTTATATATTTTATTTTTTATATTTATATATATATCTTATACCTTGAATGTAATTATTACTTCTGTACATGCCTGTACTGTGCAGGAATCCTTAGTCAGAGAAATCATTCAAACACAAATGCACACACACACTTCAATAGACTGCAGACCATTTCACATTTATAAACAGAAATATGATAAATGGATTCAGCTTTATTTCCTGTTGCATGTTTGCAGTCAACAGCTGGCAGGATGTAGACTTATGCTGTGTTCAAGTTACCTCAGAAGTTGGATTTTTTCCAGCAGGAAGTTCCAACTTCCGACCTCAAACCGTTCCAACCAAATATAAAGTAAAATCATGGCTGAACACCAATAAATACTGTCAGATTAAATAAATTTAGTAATAAATACTAACTAAAGTAAAGTTAGATTACAAGACTGTTTGGTTGTTTTACAATGATATTAATCACTGTATTAAACATTTGTACAGACAAGTAATATTCTGAAATTATTTTCATTGAAGTATCAATGGCAAACAGTTATTATACACTATAGTTACCATGGCGATATATTTTGGCCTTTTTATTTCAATGTCATGTAAGAAAATATACTTTATTTGCCTGTTAGCTGATCATTTCCATTCACAAAGCTCGCTTCCACGGCGCCGCCATGTTGAGTGACGTCATACTTGTGTAGATAATTTTGGTCCGAGTTTCCCAGTCAGAGCTCCGACTTCAAATGCCGCTCCAACACATTTTTCCAAGTAGGAAGCCGGAAAAATCTGACTTCCAAGGTAGCTCGAACGCAGCATTAGACTCCAGCTGTTTCCTGCTCACAAAAATGACCGATAACCACAAGTTTAGAATGATCACTTAAGGTAACTTTAATTTTTTTTTTTTTTTATTAGGATATATTTTATCTCACAAAAAAAAGATAATTTTATCATAACTATGATTCCAATAGTAACAAGATGCCAAGTCATAATTATGAGGTATTAAGATGATATTTGATGTGGAAATACACACACACACACACACACACACACACACACACACACACACACACACACTTTGTCGCTGTAATCCGGCTAATCTGAACTCTGATGTACATGTTGCCGTCTGAAAGCCGACCAGAATCCCAGAGAGGAAACCAGTGACGTAAACATGTTTGGTGCTGATATTAAATATGAAAACGTGGTCAAGCTTCTCCACATTTCATGCAGCGACACTTTCAGTGTCACAGATCATTTATCATGTAATCAGGTCATGCATGTGAAGTTGTGACTGTTTTAGACATTCATGTGTAACTTCATGTTTCTCTCTTTTGTTTTTTTTTTGTGTTTTTTTTNTTTTAGACATTCATGTGTAACTTCATGTTTCTCTCTTTTGTTTTTTTTTTGTGTTTTTTTTAGGAAAACAGATCCTGTTGGTGAACATGGAAAACAAATCTTTTGGTGCCAACATGGAGTTAAGCCTGGACACATTCGTTATTCCAACCGGAGGAAAGTATCCCATATTTTTCCTTGGTATCACTATTTATCTTTTTGGTATTTTCTGTAACTTGAGTTTGCTGAGTTTGATCATTCTGCAGAAGAACCTTCATAAACCCGTTTATTTTATCCTGTTGAGTCTCCCCCTGAACGACCTGATGGGCATCACCGCCATGCTACCAAAAGTACTGTCAGACATCGTGACAGAGACCAATAAGGTTTATTATCCTCTCTGTGTTTTCCAAGGATTCCTGCTCCATATGTACGGTGGTGGAATTCTGTTTATTCTTGCGGCAATGTCCTTTGACCGTTACATCGCCATCTGCATGCCGTTATGCTACAGTTCTCTGATGACACCCCGAGCCGTCGTTCTCATTGTCTCTTTGGTTTGGGGTCTTGATTTTGTTTTGATTGTGTTGTTGTTCTCGTTACAGACGAGGCTTCCCAGGTGCAGATCTGTGATCATGAATGTGTTCTGTGATAATCCGTCTCTCCTCAAGCTCACGTGTGGAAACAGCAGCATCAATAACATCATAGGATTGTTCAACACGGCCGTCATGCAGCTGGTGAGCGTGTCTGTGCAGGCCTTTTCCTACGTGAAGATTCTGATCACCTGCGTGGTCATGAGGAAATCTGAAGCAAAGATGAAAGCTGTCAACACGTGTGTTGCACAGCTGGTGATATTTATCGTGTTTGAAATTGTGGGAACTTTTACAATTTTGTCACACAGGTTCAAGAATGTGTCGTCAGATTTACAGAAGATAATGGGGATGCTCATCTTTCTTGTTCCTCCACTTCTGAATCCTCTTGTTTACGGGCTTTACACCAGCGAAATACGATGCACGCTCATCAAAGTCTTTAAAAACAGGATATCAGCCTGAAACTGAAGACAAAGAATCAGTTGCTGAGTCATCAGTTGCCGCCATCATCATCATCATCATCATCATCATCATCATTATTTTTATGTATATATATATATGTGTGTGTATACAGGTGTATATATATATGTATATCTACTGTATATATATGTGTGTGTGTAATGTATATATGTATATATATGTTTATTATGAGGTATATAGGTGGGTAAATAATGATAAACTGCATATGAATATATGATTGTTTGGAACTATTGCTTATATTTATCTGTAAATCTTTGTTGATATCTATGAGCATTAAGCCGGTAAATATAATGAAACAAGCAGGAAACGATAAGAGATGAGTTGCGGGTAGGAGTTAATATTATTTAATATTTAATATTACTATTACTATTTAATATTATTTTAATATTATTATTATTACTTCATCCTACTCGTTTTCAGACAATTCTTTTTTTTCTTTTTGATTGTTTACTTGTTTTGCTTGCTGGTGTCATGTCTGAAATAATAAATAAATAAATAAATCGTAATACCTCAGTAACACACTGATCCTGATGAAACAATATGAACTATGCATGGATCCATAACAATTAATTACTAGATAACTTATTCACTAGAACCACTTAAAATAGTTTTACTCCATGTGGAATTCTTGGAAAGACAGAAAAATAAGATCTGAAAATCCACATTATCTCCAAATATCATTTTAAGTGACTTTTTTACATGTGTAATGACATAAAATTATGTAATTTCCATGTTTTTAGTGACTGAAAATTGTGTGTTAAAAAAGTGATTGTTAATCTAATCAGTCCACGATTTACTTAAAGTAAAAAAATTTATGTTTTGTATAATGTGGAGGCTTATAAATGAAAATTACAACTTTTTTTAAGCATGTTGGGCTTTGATGAAACTGAAATCATCGAAAATGTTTTTAACATTTATGTAACATCTTTTTATATAATGTTTTTAATGTTGATTCCATGTGAACCCATTATAATAATTTAGTTAATGATTTGTTAGAACAAAATGACTTTTCATTGTGGTTTATTCTACTGTTTCTCCTGTGTTTCTATTTACCTTAATTCAACATATTAGCAAAATTTTATAAAGAGATTATAGTGACATTTAGACATGTAATATTTATTTACTTATTGCCTGTTTTATGTTTTATGTGAAGATGTGTGTTCTTGGTTTTTTTGTGTTCTCTCTGCCACATGAATTCTGTGTGTGTGTTGGCCTTTCTCAAGTGTGGTCTTATGAGAATAAAATTATTATTATTATTATTATTTGCATGGTATGTTTTGTTGACATGATTGTTCAAATTAGAAATAAAAAAAAATCATGCAAATAAGAAGAAAGTTTGATCCATATATACAAGCTATTAAGCTGTGAATATAGATAAATACCTACAGAATATAATAAATTATATGTTATGTTGTCAATAATGTGCATATGTAAAATTAAAATAGTCATGCACGCAGCGGTCAGTCTGAGAGTCAAATACTTGCTGTTCCTCTAAAGGACGTCTCGGCCCTGTGGTATTTTGCTTACAGTCAATGATTTGATTGTAAGTGAACTAACAAAACTTGAGTAGTATGAGTGCAGCAAAAAGCTCAAAAAAAAAAGAAAAGAAAAAAAACAACAGCGTTTTTATCAGTCCCTCCAGAATTTCACTGTTCTGTCGTTGCTGTTTTTTGTTTTTTGTTTTTTTTTTTTTTTNTTTTTTTTTTTTTTTTGGTGATTTCTGCGGCCAAAACTTCATTTTTTTGCAGCTTTTCTGAAATTCTGAGATACATTTTGTGATTTTTTTTTTTTAATGTTAATTTCATATAAAGCAATAAAAAGTCGTGTGCTCAGTTTTAGGACGATTTTAAGCAGAATACATAATACAAAAACAATTAGAAAAATTTAAAGTGCTCAATTTAGCTGATTTTCCTGAACAAACAGCTCTTTGTCTTTTTCTTTGTCTCTAGCATGACCAAATGGGATTTTACATGGCGCTAATTAGCTTTGCAGCTAGCAGACTTTTAGATTGCTAATGTTTTTAGCACAAGTCAATGGAGTTGAACATGGCGAAAATTAGCATCACAGCTAGCGGACATTTTGTAACTGGGAGTGAGAGATGATGAAATAAAAGTATTTAGGGCGCGTGCCACAGTCTTCCTGCTGCCACTTCAGTCACGTGACCTGCTGCTGCTATGCTAACTGTGCTAACATTCTCTGTGCTTTGCTGACTCTGTTCACTTTCTCTGGTGTTCCAGCACAACGTTACACGGAGTCAAAACTATTTCCTACTTTCATGTAAAACATTTATAAATAGTTTCTCAGGTCTTTATCTGTTATTTTTGTTGGTAATGAGATGATGTCAGCATCAACAATCAGCATCATCTTCACACATTACGCTGACAGGGTAACCCTAACCCTAACCCTAAAACTTTGATGACGTGTGGTTAGATTGGGACATTTTACCTGGTAACATCACAGTGATTGGTCAAAATTATGAACCCGCTTTTGATTGGGTCCTTTTATGTAATAAAAGTGCGGGAATTGGTCAAAATTGTGAGCTCTCACATAATATGCACTGATTGGTTGATTTTGCATTGAATTATGTGATCGCAGAAGCCTGGAGGGACTGATTTACTACATGATACAGGCCAAGACCACCAACCTGTTGGCCAAAACACCAGTAGAAACATTGGAAAAATCAGGACAAATGAGTTTTACTAGAAAATAGAAATTAAGACCTGATTGTGTCTTTCACAGTGTTTCTACTTGTCAGCAGCTTTTTACATCAGGGGATGGGTGTCTCATGGCTGATCTGATGGGCTGTCCTTGTGCTGAAATGTCAATAAAAGAATGAGCGTTTGCATTTCATGAATCACATCATCTGCAGGTGAGAATTAACACGCTGAGGTAAAGCTGAATGAGTCTGAGTCTGTAATAGTTTATCTCATGCTGGTTGTTAAATAAGAGCATTGATAGCTTTATCTTTTTTGATCTGTCATCACTTGCCAAGACGTTTGAGAAAGCAACAGTCACATTATGAATTCCTCTTTATTGAAAATGGAATCTTTAGATTTGTCTCCTGTAAGTATTTACCTAGCATTTCTCTTTGGAACCCTTACATATGTCATCATTCTTTTTTTCAATTTTTTGCTATTAATCACGATTGCTTTGAGTAACAGGCTGCATAAGCCCATGTTTATCCTGCTGTTTAATCTGCCTGTTAGTGACATTTTGGGTGCTATGGCTTTCTTCCCTCAGCTTTTACTCAGCATTATAACACAGAACAGACACATTTCTTATCCTGCATGTTTCATTCAGGCTTTTCTCGTTCACCTGTACGGCGCCGCAAACTTGTTGATCTTGACTGCAATGGCATATGACAGATATATTGCTATATGTTATCCTTTGAGATATAACTCCATCATGACTCCACGTAATTTAGGTATAATTATTACATTAGCATGGTTGATAACTTTTACAATTATACTGGTGGTGACTGTGATGACTGCACGTTTCAAACTTTGCAGGACAAATATTGTGGATCTGTTCTGTAACAATCCATCCATATTGAAACTGGTATGTGAAGATACAAGCATAAAAAACTGTTGGAATTGCGATATTCTTGCTCCATAGCGGGCCACTGTCAGTAATAACGTACACATTTCCAGATCCTGCGTACATGTGTCTTGAACAGTAACTCAGATGCCCGAAGGAAAGCCATACAGACATGTGGAACACATCTAGTTATTTTTTTAATTTTACAAATCAATACTGCCTGTGTGCTGATCGCTCACCTGATTCCGAATGCATCCTCATACATGAGAAAAGCTCTTGCCGTATCAATTTTAATTTTCCCCCCATTTTTGGATCCAATTATATATGGACTGAAAACCAAAGAACTGAAAGAAAACATAATAATGTTCCTAAAAAGAAAAGCGGGTTAAACTAAGATCTAAACTGTTTGATTATTGTTTTATTATAATTTAGTGTTTTTAAACAGTGTTTTATATAATTTTTAAAGCAAATGTATAACCAGTGGATTCATATTTCTGTGAATTTGAGGACAGTTTACACTAATTCTGGCCTCAAAATCCAGTATAATCCAAGATTTTAAGCAGAGATGGAGCCCTTTATGAAGAGATTGGATTTTCATATGTACTTCTGCATCAATTAAATGATGAAAATGTGATGTCAGGCAATAATGTGGAAAAATGAGACTAGATAAATTCATTACATTAATGACATTAATACTGTACGAGGAAATGAATATCACAGATATGAATGAAAGATGGATAAAAAAGCAAAATGTCTCATGAGAATACGTGAATGCAAATGAACATTGAAAATTAACAGAACATGTATGGAAATGTAAAATTATATCTTCTTCTGAGTGTGTGCCATGTTTGTAATTTCCTTACCAATTCATAACATTAATTTTACATCAAGTATAAAATGCACAAATACTTAACATTAACTGATATGTGGTCTGTACTGTCTGTGTAAGTTAAAATACACATGGGAATGTAAAGATTTACTCTTTTAAATGTATTCTATGCTTGTGATTCCCTTGACAGTGTAGTAAAGTAAAATTCAACAAATGTGACTTTGCCGAGTCTGTGTATGAATTTTACAAAGCCAGTGATAAAATACATTCAAATAAAGATATTTTCAATTAACTGATGGATCTCAAAAAGTCACGATCACGATCAACATGTCTTCAACATTATTGTTGAAGACATGTTCAACAATAATAAACCTTATTGTTTTATACTAGTAGTATAGTATAAAAGTATAAAATTAATTGCATATATATATGTGTGTGTATATATATGTAGATATATATATATACACACACACGTGTGTGTGTGTATATTGAAGTAGAGGGGATGTCATTGCATTATTTTAATAAACAATTATATAGTAAGGTATCCCTCCCAGTTCAATTTTCAATGAGGTTATGACTGAACCTGCCCACGCCACCCACCGCTACAAGTACTGTACATTTTTAACCTGTGGGAAAGCGTGATATGTGTCTATATATATATATACACACACACATATATATGTATATATATATGTATATACATATATATGTATATATATATATGTGTGTGTGTATAGATATATCAGTGGTGTACCATCAGGGCCAGCAGAGAAGGCTTTGCTGGCCTAAAGGTTGTCAGGAAATTATATTTTTATTATTTAATATAGATTTAATAATTAATGCTATATGTATTTTACAAAGTTCTTTCCCATCAGTCAATTATTAATGTTATTTCATTTGCTACTTTCTCTCCCTCTGTTGCACTGCTTCCACTGTAGCTCATATAAATTAGAGCTTTTATCCAATCAGATTTTCCACCCGTGCTGTCTCCGGGTAAAAAAAATCTGGCCTGAGGCCTTCAGAATCTTGAGTGAATCTCGAATCTCTGCTATTCAAGCAAATGGGATGATGTCATATAGTTTAGCCAATCATATAGTTTAACCAGTCAGATTTCGAGTTTGCCATGCTGGGCATATTCTTTTACACACCAGGGCCTTCTAGCTGGCTTTGGCCTATGTTACGTCATCGGAGGACCAGTTTGTGAAGAGCAGCCTGCCGTAAATTCATCGGAAGAAGAGAGCCAGTTAGCTAACTGGAGTAAAACTAGCTAGCATGTAACGTAGCATTATCTGAGATTTATTTAAACTTTCTTTCGTGACATTTAGATTTTTAGATGGAGTGCTTTAGATTTTTTGTTTAGATTTTTAGTAAGCCCTGTTGTTTTTTTATTTTTATTTTTTTAATTTATTTAGTTTATTTAAAAAGGGACCATGCACAAAAAACATTAATCTCAAACTGGGAAAAGATGCTTTGTNTTTAGTTTATTTAAAAAGGGACCATGCACAAAAAACATTAATCTCAAACTGGGAAAAGATGCTTTGTACCAGATTTAACTAACAGCTAATTTCCATCTGCAGTTTAAAGCACAATGGCTGAAGGAGGAGAAAAAATGGATTTACTGACAAAGCCTTTTTTCAGAAGGATCTTTAAAGAAAAGCTGGGAATACTGTACAACCGTGTCATTGAAGTCTTTATAAAGAAAGAAAGGAGGATGGACTTTCTTTCTCTTCCAGGATCATTCATGGAAAGACTAACCCTAACCCATAATCCTAATCCTGACCCCTGAGACAGTCCAGCATATAATGTGACATGGAAGCAGGAGCAGTGAACACTGAGCAGCAAAACCAAGTGTCTGGGAACTCTGCACTGAGTTTGGGCTGTGGACCTCGAGGTCCAAATGGGAGACGCCTCAAAATGTGTCTGAGAATGAGCAAGCTGAGATCCTGTGGCACTTCCTGATCCAGACTGATAAACAGCTGCTGACGAACCAACCAGACATGGTGGCTGACAAAGACCAGAAGAAGGTTATCAATATGTGCAATTTGGACTGGACATGTTTACATAATTTAGGCCAGTATATTATTAGAACAAGATACATTTGGCTTGTTTGGCCTTGGAGGAGGTATGTGCTCAGTGAGTGACCAGCACATTTTGCACAAGTATATTTAAGCAAATAAATTACCATATATATTCGAGTATAAGCCGATTTCGAGTATAAGCCGACCCCATGATTGTGACCTGCAAATTTAGATTTTTAAAGAAACCGGTATATAAGCTGACTCCCTGATGTTGTTCCATCAATTTATTTGTTTAGCAAATTACCTGTTTTTCTGGGTATTGTCATAGTATTCCTGTGATTTTCTGAAAATAATCCACGTACCGGTAAACATGATATTTATTTCAGAAGCTGATTACCATAACTGATCAATCACAGCAGAGCTTACTGGCCACCACAAATGTGCTGGATAAGATGTTTAGTCAGGAAATATCTCATTCTAAGGTATGATTTAAACTATTTTCNAATGTGCTGGATAAGATGTTTAGTCAGGAAATATCTCATTCTAAGGTATGATTTAAACTATTTTCCAAAGGTAGTGGTAATGGGTAGTATTTCCACCTGGAAATTTTCTTCTCTGGGATCAAATCTGAATTTCTCATGTATAAGCCGACCCACGATTTGCTTTGTGGCATTTGGTCATAAAAACTCGACTTATAATTGAATATATACGGTACATGGTATCTGTCTGTCTAGCAGAATTACAACGACTGAGACAGTAGGATAAAATTAGCATTTTACATTTCCAAGATATTTCTTTTTTAGGTCTTTGAGGAGTTACATGAATTTTAAAACTATAAAACATCATGTAAATAAAGTTTGATCTATCTGTTGATAAGCTTTATGTACTCAGGACTCCTGGGAGTTTTCTGTTGTTCACATCTAATCTCTCCTATAAAGCTTCTGGTTCTGGTGATGTTGATCTCTTGATGATGATCGTCTCTTGTGAACAGGCGGCAGTTGTTTTTTGTCTGTGGGTGGATGACAGATCGTGATGATTCATTTCATGTTTCTTCTTCCAGCACTGGTTGAGGTTGGAATTGACTTGTTGTACTGTTACCTATCAGTCTTCTTTGTGACTTTTTCACTGGAATTTCAGAGTAAAACTATATCTCCACATCACTATAATTTAACATTTAGACATTAGATATGTCGTATCTACCTATGTTAATGCTGAATTTCATTATGCTTCTTAATCATGAGACTTTTTGACCGTTTTCTTAAGTTTTAGGAGGAAGAGAGTAAAAATGGACGGCCTGTCTAACGCATCATCTGTCTTGACTCTACAAGGCTTTAATCTGACCTCTGAAAGTGTCTTTCCCGTGTTTCTTTTTGCATCTCTGTGTTACATGATTATAGTTTTCTGTAACCTCATTCTGATCTTCACCATTGTGCTGAACAAATGTCTGCATCAGCCTATGTACCTCATTCTGCTGAACCTGCCCGTTAATGACCTGATCGGCTCCACGGCTCTGTTTCCACAGCTCACCAAAGAAATCCTCATGAACACTCAGACCATGCAGTACTCGGCCTGCGTGGCTCAGGCTTTTTTTATCCACATCTATGCAGGAGGAGCGGTCTTCATTCTCACCGCGATGGCCTATGACCGATACATCGCAATATGCTGCCCTTTGAAATACAACACGATTATGACGAACGCTCACATTATGAAAATAATCACGATGATGTGGCTGATTAATTTATTCATCATCAGTATGCTGTTTTTCCTGCTTTTGCGTTTACCGCGCTGTAAGTCTCTAATGACGCACACCTACTGCGATAATCCGTCTTTGCTCATGCTCGTCTGTGCCAACACGACCATCAACAACATTTATGGTCTTTTTCTTGTTGCTCTTTCACAGGTGATAGCGAATGGAACGATTATGTACACGTATCTCCAGATACTCGTTGCTTGTTTCAGATCCAAACGAGCCGATATGAGAGCCAAAGCCATGCAGACTTGTGCAACACATCTCATTGCGTTTCTGCTGCTTGAGTGTCTCGGTCTGTTCACCATCATATCGTACAGAATTCAAAACATTTCCCCGCATTTAAGGAGATTCATTGGGGTTTCCACCTTGATTTTCCCCCCAACGCTGAATCCAATCATCTACGGCCTGAAAACAAAAGAAATTCGTGAAAAAGTGATTTACTTCTTCAGAAATAAAATCCTTCCATTCTAGTGTATTTTCAGTGCCTTGTGGGAACTTTTCACAACTGAAACATGATTTTCTTCTTCTCCTAATGAAATGTTTTTGTTTTTTTTTTTTTTTNTTTTTTTTTTTTTTTTGTTTTTTGGTTGTTACTTGATTGCTGCCAGATCTTTTTATCATTTCATGATAACATAATGTGTGAGTTTTTTTTGTTTTTTTTAATGAACAGTTTTGGACATCACAGAAATTATTTTTGTGTGATTGTTGTTACATAATTCATTGTTCTTTCCAAATGTTACTATTATTTGTGAAAAGCATTGATTTTACAAAGTAATTCTACTTTGACACCTACGTACCAAAGTCTTATATAAAACTTATTTTGATGTTCTTGCTTTGAAACTAAAAATGTAATGTGTAATGTGTCACATGTAATGCGTGTTGAATTTGGAATTTATGAGCAAGATTTGATCCAGATATTTAACCTGTCCTATCCTGTATAACTTTATCTAACTGGTTATAAAAGATTTAAGTTACTGTGAAAATCAGATTATCACATCAACTCTAACACCACTTGACCTTGTGTAATTACATTACACATGCAGCAGAGGGCGCCACCATTACATACAAAGTTTACAGCTGATAAGAGGCTCATGAATCTGTTCTACCTCCTTATGAAGTGTGAAGTGTTTAATTTTTGAAGTATGAAGTGTTTAATTTTTAATGTTGTTTTTGCTGTCCTCTAGTGTTTGATAAAATACAGAGAAATTCAGTCAAACACTATGAGGCAGATACTATACATCATCGACAAAGTGAACTAAAATAAAAGAGGTAAAAGTAAATAAAAAGACAAACAAAAAGAAAACTAATATTTGGCTCCAAACCTGAGACATCATAAATCTGAATCTGTGCAGTTTCCACTCTTAATCTTTTGAATTTTACCACAATGAAGAGAGAATCATTATCAAGAGTCCCAGATCAACCATTAAAATAACATCAATACACTGGCATCTATCTTAATCAATACTGTCAATCAACACAGAGCATATAAACTCTCGAAAGCTAATTCATGCTGTAAAATTAAGGTTCAAATTGGTATGAGTTACATTACATCTTAAGTGTGAGGAAATATTCTTCCTTAAAATCTGTCCGCATGTTGTTTTCACTTGTCAACTTGTCAACGAAATAAAGTGAGTGCATTGTTATTGATGAACTTAAGTGAGTCACTTAATATTTATTAAAAAATGGGGACGAGATGATCATTCCATCACTGGAAAGAGGAGAGGAAGGAAAGGCTGTCAGCTGACCAGAAGGAGGAAAATATAAACCTTTGTGCCACATAGTTCAAATGAAACAAAGCTGAAATAGTTAATTTAATGTAATTTAATTTAACAAACATTTCCATATTTCAAGTCTTTTTATGCTGTTCTCCCTTTTTAAAGATTTTGATTGAATGATATCCTTTTATTGTCACATGTTTTACAAATTTAAAAATAAGAGAAACTTAAAAAGTTAATATTTTATTACCTGATAATATTTTTCACTCTCTTGACTCTTATTTTATACTGTATCTTAACAATAATAGACTTTGTCTCGGCACTGTGGTGGAATTTGGTACTGGCACATTTGTGACCATGTTATAAGATTTCACCTCTCATTTCCAAACATAGCGGATCATTTGCAACATATATCATAATGCCATTGATACATTATGGAATAAATATCCCGATCTTTGAATAATTCAGACTTTACAGCAACAATTTGATTTTTGGATGGACATCATGGAGCTACTTTATTGTGATAATCTGTATAATATCAATACAGAATTTAAGTGTTTCACCAAAAACATTTTCTGCAAAATGCAAGACGCTCAAAAATATGGCACAAGAAGTCCCAACTCCCCATATCATTGAACCCCCTATAGTTTGCCTACCACTCCAACCGGAGCTCCGTACGCCATCTCCACTGCCCTCCATTTAACCCTGTCCCACCTTGACAGGAAGGAAACCTACGCCAGATTGCTGTTGATCAGCATCAGCATTAAACACCATCATCCTTCAGAAGCTGCAGGAGAGCTGAGCCTGCAGCACGAACACCTCTCTCTGCAAAAGGACACAAGACTTCCTGACTGGCAGGCCTCTGTCTGTCAGGACAGGCAAGAACACCTCTAGGACCATCACCCTGAGCACTGGCGCCCCCCAAGGCTGCTGCTCAGCCCCCTGCTGTTCACTCTGCTGACCCACGACTGCAAAGCACAGCACAGGTCAAACCAGATCATCACGTTTGCAGCTGACACAACAGTGGGGGTGGGGGGGCTCATCAGCAACAACGATGAGTCGGCCTACAGAGCAGAGGTTAGACGACTGGTGGACCAGTGCGAAGAGAACAATCTACCTCTCTATGTTGAAAAAACAAAAGAGATGATTGTGGACTGGAGGAGGAGGAGCGTTGCCAACCACACTGAACACCCACAGTGCTGCTGTGGACAGAGTGAGCAGCACCAAGTTCCTTGGAGTGAACATCGCGGCGGACTTCACCTGAACCACCAACACCATCTCCATCACCCACCAAGAAGGTCCAGAGTCGTCTCCACTGCCCATACAGGCTGAAGAAGGCTCCTCCCATCCTGACCACCTTCGACTGTGGAACCATTGAGCATCCTCAGCAGCTGCATCACCTGGGAACTGCAAAGCCTCAGACAGGAAGTCCCTCCAGCGGCTGGTTAGGTCAGCTGAGGAAATCATCCAGGTTCCTCTTCCAGCATCACACACATCTTCCACAAACACACCCTCCGCCATGCCACCTCCATTGTGGCTGACCCCGCCCACCCCTCTCATGGACTGTGCACCCCACCGCCATCTGGCAGAAGGTACCAGAGAATATGAGCCACCACCTCCAGACTATCCAACAGTTTCTTGCATTGTGCTACACCATGTAGCACTTCCTGTCTACGTGCACTATGTTAAATGTGGCACTTCCTGTCTACATGCACTATGTTAAATGTAGCACTTCCTGTCTACATGCACTATGTTAAATGTGGCACTTCCTGTCTATTTGCACTATGTTAAATCTAGCACTTCCTGTCTATGTGCACTGTTAAATGTAGCACTTCCTGTCCACGTGCACTATGTTAAATGTGGCACTTCCTGTCTACATGCACTATGTTAAATCTAGTACTTCCTGTCTACATGCACTATGTTAAATGTGGCACTTCCTGTCTATTTGCACTATGTTAAATCTAGCACTTCCTGTCTATTTGCACTATGTTAAATCTAGCACTTCCTGTCTACGTGCACTAGGTTAAATGTAGCACTTCCTGTCTATCTGCACTATGTTAAATCTAGCACTTCCTGTCTACATACACTATGTTAAATGTAGCACTTCCTGTCTATTTGCACTATGTTAAATCTAGCACTTCCTGTCTACATGCACTATGTTAAATGTGGCACTTCCTGTCTATTTGCACTATGTTAAATCTAGCACTTCCTGTCTATTTGCACTATGTTAAATCTAGCACTTCCTGTCTACGTGCACTAGGTTAAATGTAGCACTTCCTGTCTATCTGCACTATGTTAAATCTAGCACTTCCTGTCTACATACACTATGTTAAATGTAGCACTTCCTGTCTATTTGCACTATGTTAAATCTAGCACTTCCTGTCTACATGCACTATGTTAAATGTTGCACCAGGACATCTTGGAGAAACAGTATTTCATCGACTGTGTACTTGTATATGGATGACATTAAAGTTCTGATTGATTAATTGAAATTAAAAAAAAGTAATTGACAAATTTAAAAACAAATAAAAAAGTTGCTAGATTCTAACATAAAAAACAAAAATGTGACTCTACAGAAAAAATTTACATATTAACCAACCAGTCAGAACTGATTTAGCATCTTTCTGTGTTTTTAAAAACAGTAACACAACTCATCATCATTTTATATATGAAAGGGTAAATTGTCCATCTTTGTCCATGCCCATGTCCATGGATTTTCATTCCAGAAGTCAGAAGAAACTCCCATCAAATCTCAGTTGATGTGAAATTTTGTACAGAAAAAAGTGTTTGCAAAGCAACTACAAGACATTATCATAAGTGTTTTCATAGATATTTTTGCATGTCTCGAATAAGTAATGTGAATAAAATATAAAAAGTGCCACAGATACATAACATATTAAAACTGGCACAATGAAATAACAATCATATGTTTGCATATGCTGTGTGCTACAAATACTATATAATTGTTTATTAAGGTAATGCAATGACTTCCCCTTTACTTCATTGTATTTCAACTCTTACACACATACACACACACACTTGCATGCATGCATACACGCATACACACAGCTCTTTAACACTAGTTTGTGCAACCCAATCAACACATAAACACACAATAATGCTTATATTTATGATTATGCCATTGCTGTATTTACATCATCTTTGTTTTCTTCTGTCATTTCCTTTTTTCCTTTCTTTCTTCTTCTTGATTATTAGTTTAACATCACATCTTTCCGTATTATTTAACTATTATCCCTCCATCATAATGTGTGTAATTGGTATTTATCATATGTAAATATTGATCATCATCTTGTAATTAGTCTGTTCACTTATTTGCAGTGTTAATAATACATTTTTTAAAAATGCAATGATTTTGCACTTTTATGTTTTGTGTGTATTTCATATCAAAGCTTTGTCTCTTATTTCTTTGTTTCTGCATGTGTTTAGTTGTTATGGGGATGTTTTTTTTTTTTTTTTTTTNAAAAAAAAAAAAAAAAAACAGCATCTTGTTTGCCTGCAGCTGATTGGTTTGCTGTGATTACATCACTGTCCTCACAGGATTTTCATATGAAACTTTATGTGATGTTACCATGTTACCACCGCTTGTTTTCTGTACTTTCTGTAACTTTAGCTCATTAGCTTAATGACTTGGTTGTTTACAGACTGTTGACAGGAAGTGTGAGGGCTCGCAGCCCTCCAGAGTGATTTTACTCTCAGTTCTTCTCTCCGGTAATGAACCTCGGAGGGTTTGGTGACACATGATGCAGTAAACAGCCATCGATGTCAATTTAAAAAAAATAAAAAATATCCCTCCATCTGTGTTTTAGAGAAGTTTTAATTATGCAACATAGTGAGCTTGTCAAAGTTTGAGACTGTGTGCTTTAAACAACATAAAACAATTTATCAGAGGTGGAAAAGATAGTAGATATTATTATTTTTATTCAAGAAGCAGACTGGGAAAGTTCCTGGTTCCTTGGGTTTTTAGATGAAACTCTTTCCAGTCGGCCAAATGAGCTGAATCGCAACGGCAAAAAAGTCGTACTTTAACATAAAAAAAATTATCTCAGTTCATTATCACAATTTAGAGGGTCATGGTTTTGGCACGATTTTATATGTATACATATATATACGGTATATATATTTGGTAAACCAAAGGAAAAATTCTATAAGAATTTCCAAGACAATTTTATGAAATTAAATTAAATTGATGCCTTCATTCAACAGCTTTTCACATATCATCAAAGTACAGTAAAATTTAATTTCTCTCAAAAAGAAATGACACTTTGAAGGTTATATTAGGCTAAAGCAGCATAAAGTGCAGCAAAAAAATCTTATATTGAAGGTTATATATGCATATATCAATATAAAGCGGAATAAAATACTCTTGTCGACAGCAACACAGAGAAGAAGTGGAAGTCTAATCAGCCAGAATAAGTGAAAACACTTGTGTGTGTGTGTGCATGAGTTTCATGATGTGTGCAGGACATGGAACGAGCCCAGATTAAACTTTCTGATCAGAACATCGTTTGCCTGCACAGAAATCTAAGTTTGAAAAACAAGAGACTATTATTTGTGAATTGTTAAGTTAAAAATGCTATTTTTTTGCCGTTAGGTGGTAAAGAACACCAAAACAATCTGACTTACACACAGGGCCTCGCTAAAACCTTAACTGTAATGTAATTAATCAACCTGTTTAGCATGTTTCTGTTCACCTGACTATTCCTATTTTGTTCTCCACAAACTCCTAAGAAAAATCTGAAAATATAGCTTGGAAAATATGAAAAACAGCTCAGTCGCTTCTAAACTTTCTTTAACAGAAAGTTATTAACTTTATCTGTCTGATTTTGGTTTGAGAATTCACAAGTATTCATCCAAATTAGCATTTTTTGTGGAATCTGCACCTTCTTGCAAGTATTGTGGCATTTGGTTAAATTTGCATTAATTTGCACAATCGCAAAAATCACACATTCATGGAGGCACTTAAATACTTTTATTTTTCTTTGGAAAGATTACAGTGGAACTGCCTCATTTTCAGAAACAAGATTACTAATTGTGTAATCTCATGTACAAGCAATTTTTCTACACTTAAGAACAACATATGTATAACAAATTAAAAAAATAAAATTTCTCCTGAACCCAGTTGTTTCGTCATGATACTATCTTAACTGATGAACAGCATGGATGACTTGTGCAGCTATGGATAATTAATAGCCAAGTATAACATCCCTAAATCAATTTAAAACCATAATTAACATTTTTCTCATGGTATAATCCATATTTTTATACATCAAGACTTCACTATTATAATAAAATTTGAGCTCAAAATGCAGCAACAAATAATATAAAGATATCGTATCTTTCCTTCTGCTCAAATATACAGGTAATTATAATATATACAAAATAAAAAAAAAATATATATATATATACAGGAAAGTGACCTTCCTTTCGGCACCAAACAAACCCTAAATTTGAGGTGACAATAAGGTATTAAAAATTGTTTTGAAAAATGACAATAAAATTTAAACATTTGTCAGTCGGCGTATAGAAGAACTTTTCTGAAATTGTTAAATGATTTGAATGTTGCTTATGTATCTGTCAGTGAGACGTACCTGGTTAAATCAAAGTTAAATACAATAAAATTAAAATAAATCTAAGGTTAACAGTCCCTCATTTATCAGTGCTCTAGACCACAATTACTGTTATAAAAATAAATGTTTGCCTCTTCGTAACATCATGTTACATCATCTCCATTTTTACACAAAAATCTACAACAGAACATGAACCGATACCACCGCTCAAAGGTTTAGAATCATTTAAGTAGTTCTTGCTATTTTATTCACTAATAGTGTTTTTTAATTTTATGAAACAGACACCAAAATGTATTTTAAGCTGTTTTATTTCGTATTTCAGTGTTTAAATGCTAAATAACAGTATTTTAGTGAGATTTAATCTCTGCTTTGTAAATATTCAGCATCAGTTTATAGAGCATCAGGAAATAATCTAGAATTTCCTAATAATCTCTGGAACCACATCCAGCTTCTCTACATCAATCTGGAATCATCTACAACTCATCTCAAGATTCTGAACAATTTAAATAAAATGTCTTCATTTTTTACAGCTTCTTGCTAATTATTTTAAACCTGTAGGTGCAAAATACTAACAGACATGTAGAATCATTTTATATGAAACTAAACCAGTTTTACATGACTGGAAACATGGATTCTATGTGAAAAACACAAATGATTCCACACTTTGGAGAGGTCGTGTATATTTTTAACATAACAGATATTCCATAATTTTATCGTAACACTTCATCATCAAAGGATGTAAATTTCACAGCAGAGTATAGGCCCAGCATACCACATGGATTTTCCAAAACTAACTTAATCTATTATAATATTTCCTTTTTTTCCTTTAAATATCCCAAAAATCCTGTTTCTAATCTCTTTACTTCTAAGACAATACACAAAAGGATTGACGAGAGACGGACCCATTAAAGCACCGATCACCAAGTTGTGGCATGTCTCCAACGTTAACGCCACACCAAACCTGCTCAACACGATACGAACAAATACTGGACAGTAATATGACATCACCACAATCAAATGACTCAAACACGTGCCACCCATTTTCCTTTTTTCTTTGCCGAAGGACAATTTAACATAAAGTATGATCCACAAGTATGACATGCAAATAAGGGTGAATGTAAAAAATATAAGAAAGAACGACAAAATGCTAACAAAGGTGAAATAGGAAGTAGGGTCAATACGTAGTTCGTATCACGGCAGCGTAGTCACAGAAAGAGTATACCAGCTTGGTGTGGCAGTGCGGGAGACCAATCAGAGTTGCAGGCATATAGGCCACGAAACCACAGGCGACAACCCACAGAATGCACATGAGCACGAGCATGCGCACGTTTGTTAAATAACTGTGATACTGCAAAGGATAACTGATAGCAACTAACCGATCAAATGCCATAATCGATAGAGCGAACATCTCCATCACCCCTCCCACAGTGAAAACAAACATTTGAATCAAGCACGATGCGTGCGGTATGGTTTTCCTGCCGGCGACCAGAAAGTTGATCATGGTGGGGATGACACTGGAGGTGTACAGGATGTCAACGATGGCGAGGTTACATATCAGAAGATACATGGGTTTGTGTAGTTGCTTATCATTAACAATAAACAGGATGTTCACCATGTTGGCGAATAAAACTATAACGTAGTTGATTAATATCACGACTCCGACGACTACAGGCCTTTTAGTAGAGTCCCAACTGCCAATAATAAATTCTGTTACTTTGATCAAAACATTCTGTAAAGGCATATTTCAGAAACATAAAGGTAAACAGCCTGTGAGAGAGCATTTCTGTCTAATCTGAGCTCAAACTGCTTTCTTTACAACCTTAAGAGTTGCAACATCAGCAGCTTCTGATTGGACAGAATTATTATCCAATCGCATTTGATTTGACAGCAGCCAGTTTCAGATACCATTTTCTATGAATGTGAAAAACTTACCATCAATAAGCAATAAAGAATTATAATTTGTTATAGTTTGTAAACAAATTAAGATAAAAAAAAAACAACTCAGACTTTCTTTTAAGCTACATTTACACTAGAATTCAGCTCTGATTTTATACGAGTGTATATATTCATATATATATATATGAATGTGTATGTAAATATATGTGTGTGTATATATGTGTGTGTGTGTATAATCTTTATATAGCACTTTTAAAAACAGTCTACAAAGTGCTTTGATAACTAATAAAAGAATCAATAAAATAGACAGATCAAACACAAAACAAAAAGCCATTAAAAACAATACAGCAAACATTTAAAAAAATGACATCACATAAAAGCAAGTCTATAAAATAGGTCCTATATCTATCTATCTATCTATCTATCTATCTATCTATCTATCTATCTATCTATCTATATATAAAAGCCTCTTTACAGCATATTTTTAAGTGACCCATATCTGATAAATTGACAAATGAGGATTCAGTTTCCAAAATGAAGGAAAACAAAACACTGTAAAGGAAGTAGAACAACACAACAATACAACAAAATAACCGTACAAGTAATTTTTTTTCCACGACAGCTTCATTATATTTTAAGGCAGACAAGAAGAATCTGAGTCTTGTTGCAGATTTGCCTGGACGGAAAAAAATCACTGCTGTATCTGTATCTGTATCTGTATGTGTAACTGCTGCATCATTTTATAATGTGTACATAAATTATGATCGATAACATAAGTTTAAATGTAAATATNAACTGCTGCATCATTTTATAATGTGTACATAAATTATGATCGATAACATAAGTTTAAATGTAAATATCCAAAATGGATCTGAGAATATATAATACCATGCTGTTTTTTAATGCTTGCATGTTGCAACACATATCTGATACGGGTTACGTGTGAGTAAAATACCTGAATTATGTCACCCTAGTGCTGTAAATGTGGCATAATGGTTGTAACAAAAAGGGAAATATGACCTTCATAGACACTCGAACCTCTTGCTTGTAAGCCACAATCTAGACAGAAGTATGATAAATTATCATTAGAGGTTTAAGTTTTAGGAATATTTGAAAAAAAGCTTAAATTTATGTACAGAATTATAGAAGTGTGTTTGGAGGACTTTTGGAGGATTTTATCTTTCCATAGTGATGTACTGTAATTCCTAAAACAAATTAAACAAAATAATACTCTTTATTCTGTTAATCAATCCCTAAAATCACATTTTGCTGACCTAAGATGAAATTCAAATTCATAATATCATTAGGGTTGTAGCATTACTGGAACAACTGCAGTTTGATAAATATATGATTATGTTTATCTGGGATGAAATA